>PISX010035320.1:0-13044 GCA_004024625.1 Mellivora capensis
AAAAAAAAAAAAAAATTTGATTCCTAAGTCCCTCTCCCGAATATACTACATGAATATTATTTACAACAATCTTAAGGAATGTAAGTTCATTACAGTAGCAAACTGGTTACTGATAGATGGGTTCTTCAGGTACGTATTTGAAAAAAGTTCACCGATACACAATGAACATCCCCCTCTACTAGAAAACAAAAAACACAGCCTTCCCAGTTTAAAACCAAAATTGTGAAGTATCTTTGTGATCAAGGTACTTGCATTATTGTATTACTGTCTCATTTGGATAACTGACATTCAGGAAATTCCTAAGTTAAGGAACTTTCACTATTAGAATTCCAATTTACTTCATGCTACCATGTACTTAGCTTCTCCTGCCCCTGCTATTTTTATTTATTTATTTTTTAAACTTTATTTATTTATTTGACAAAGATCACAAGTAGGCAGAGAAGCAGGCAGAGGGAGAGGAGGAAGCAGGCTCCCCACTGAGCAGAGATCCCGATGTGGAGCTCGATCCCAGGACCTGAGCCGAAGGCAGAGGCTTTAACCCACTGAGCCACCCAGGTGTCCCCTGCCCATGCTATTTTTAATGTAACTTTTAGAGCAACCATTTTCTTTGGCTTGCATTATAACTATTTGAGAACTCCTAAAACCATATTATGCTGGAAACTACTTGATACAGATATAAACACATCCTATTAATAAATCCAGGACATGAACATTCAATCTGTTTATTTCCAATGAGCTGAAACTAGATATCCAGTTCCCTTTTTTGGTCGTCTCACGGACCACAAGTAGGAAAAAAGTTCTTATTTTTACTGAGGCAGAATGTTTTACTCTAACCTCCTTTCCATTAGTTTCTACTTATAACTTGCTTCTCCCAAGGTTCATTTGGCATGATTTTCACCTAATGGATTTTTATAACCATGCCCCTTCACAATTACAATTTCCTATTAAGTACTTGAAAAATAACTCATTGCTTAACAATCAGTTCCAGAACTCTCTAGGAAAATGGATTTCACTGTGTACCAGAAAACACCTTTTGAAATACCCCCTCTGAATTCAGGCTTGTATCTGAACCTAGAATAGTCTTGGATCGTTTTCCTCTTTGCCACAGTATCCTTCCCACCACCCCCTACAAAAACAAACAAACAAAAAAAAACGACGACAAATACTATGATTTTTAACATTTTTCTTTTAGATCCTCAAAACTTAATTTGTCATAGCAGAAAATTCTATGCACCTAAGTCCTATCATTTCCATGGACAACCAGAAGTTCCATTTTCCTTAAAGTTGGTGGCACATGTGCTTCAGGGCTTCATGGACCCTTCCACGTTATGAAACAGTGAACTCCCTCTCCACCTTATTTGTAGAAATGGGTTTCTAGGCTAAAAAAAAATCTGAAAACTACGAACTTAAAACTTGTTTTATCCATTCCAGTTTAAAAAAAATGACACAAATTTCTTTCAGTGAAAGGATACTCATAGCAGCTGAAATACAAATACTAAATATACTAAAAACATTTTAAATATATACTAAATATACTAAAAACAATTTAAAACCATGAAGTGCCCCCTCAAAAACCCAAACTTTTTGAGGGGGCACTTTAACATATCTACAATGAAAAATAAAGGAACAGACCTTTGGCTGGAGTAACCAGTTCTATCAAAATACACTACTGAACCATATGAAAATGAGTATTTTGAAAGATCAACATTTCTTGTCACTCACCTGATCTACTCTGAGTACAGTGACGGCAGCATTCGTAGCCAGTTTGATAGCCCAGTATTTTCCCAAGTAAGTGTCCAGAATACCAGCTTCCAACATGTCCTTTACAGCAGGAACTTCAGCCTGTCAGCACAAAAACAATTTTCATTTTTTTCACTTTAAATTGCTGAAAGTGAAAATGTGTTTAGGTCAGTAATCAAAACACATGGCTCCTTATGTCGGAAGCTGCCAGGTGAAAGTACTCCCCTACGCACACTATAAAACAAAGGTTATTTAAGGAAAACAATCAGACAAACTCTGTCAAAGCTTTTGTTAAGAAAATCATTTGCTTACAAATCAGAACATTTTCCAAATGACTTTACCTTTTAAATTTACTACTTCCATTTTTACGTTTTATATTTACAAACTAAGTTCATAGTGTTTGTTTTTTCAAATACCTCAATATCTAATCCAACATTCTTATTTCCTTCTTGATGTACTGCATAAAGTTTGGAGATGACTTCATTGGCCTTAACTCCAGAATTTTCTGCCAGTGCCCGGGGAATAGCTTCAAATGCCTCAGCAAACTTCTTAATGGCATACTGTTCAAGTCCAGGACATGTCTAAAACAAAAATGTGTTTAGCACTGTATTTTATTCAAGGACCACGAAAAAGTCAATTTATCCAGAGAAAGCTATACCTCTCCATATGATGTGATCTGTTTGGCTAACTCGATTTCTGTTGCTCCACCTCCAGGAACAAGGCGTTTATCCTAGAATACATAGTTAAAAAAAAAAAAATTACTAAGAAGCAATTCATAATTTTCTAATCCTCTCAGATTAGTAGATTCTAAAATAGAACTTTTAATCAAGCATTGTTACACAAATTCTAACTACAAATTTTATAACAATGGAGTGATTTGGGCAAATTATAGTACACAGTGTCTGGTATATGAAAAGGGAAAGGGGTGCCTGGGTGGCTCAGTGGGTTAAAGCCTCTGCCTTCAGCTCGGGTCATGATCTCAGGGTCCTGGGATCGAGCCCCACATCGGGCTTTCTGCTCAGCAGAGAGCCTGCTTTCCCCTCTCTCTCTGCCTGCCTCTCTGCCTACTTGTCATCTCTGTCTGTCAAATAAATAAATAAATTTAAAAAAAAAAAA
Source organism: Mellivora capensis (assembly GCA_004024625.1). Classification (NCBI taxonomy): domain Eukaryota; kingdom Metazoa; phylum Chordata; class Mammalia; order Carnivora; family Mustelidae; genus Mellivora; species Mellivora capensis. The sequence goes on from PISX010035320.1 coordinate 2,857, forward strand.
AAAAAGGAGAACCAAAGTTAAGAATTGAACAGCATACAATACCTTACACCTGCATTCCAAAGGACACAGCACTAAGAATAATGCTTAAGCAACTAAAGGTATATTTAAAATAAAAAACCATGAACTAACTTTTTCTAACAGTTAAAAGTTACCTTGCTGTTTCTTTGCATAATCGTTTCAGAAAACTATTATAATCATCGGCAATGAACACTTCAATCTTAAGTAAAAAAGGTACTTTGCTTTTACATAAGCCATTCATTTTGCAATTCTCTGCCAACTATGTTTAAAGCTTTACAAAGTACTAAATTAAGATTATTGCGAATACTGACCCTTGTGAGAACTTTGAAAGTATTAACACCATCATCTACTGCCCTTTCTATATCATCCATTAGATTGTCTGTGGAGCCTCGAAGCACTATGGTAGAAATGGCACCATCTTCCTTTTCTGTCAAGAAATTTAAATAGATTAAAACAAGCAAATGAACGCCCTACACTTACATAAACATACTTGACCATTTCTACATACCATGTTTAAAAACCACCACCTGTGTGTCTCCAACTTCTGAGAGGTAAACACTGTCACAATGTCCCATTTCTTCAAGAACAGGAGGAGTCTAAAAGTAAGGACTGTTATAATAAGAGTAATTCAAATAGGTTCAACTACATTTTATAATGTCCAAAATACATACCAATCTAGGAAGAGCTGTAGCACCGACTGTTTTACATAGCCTTCTGAGATCCCATTTTGAATTCAACCTTTAAAAAAACCCCAAAGACCTTAAGATAAGTTTTAATTCCATCAGATAACACAACAAAATGCAGAGATGAAAGAGGAAACTGTACACTGGTTCCCAAGTCACATTCTTGATTCTGAATTTAAGTTCAATAGGTCTGGACTACACAGTGCAATCCAGACATAGGTGTATGTAAATGGCATTATTCTAGAATTGGGAGAGTTCAAGTCTCACTAGAATGTTAGGATTTATAGTCCTAAAACACTAAGGCAGGCCTGGTATATAGAGAACTTCTGCTTTACTCTGGCAATCCCATGAGCCCCGAGGAAGACAAGAGATTTCTGGCAATCGCATGAGCCCCGAGGAAGAGAGGATTTACACTGCATATTCGGTCAGGTGCTGGGAGGGGTGGGAATGGGTAGGTGAGTTGTCTCCTGTCCCCATAAATGGATTTATGGGTTAGAAGTTACATTCCCATATCTAGACTGTGTACCCCAGGCTCGAGTCTTGTCTCTCAAGTTGAGGCTTTTGCCTGGAATGCTTTTTCTGCTCTCTCTTCAATAGTATCTTTTGATTGGTCCTTCAGCTCTCAGTATAAATACAAGTTTTCCCACAGGTGTTTCTTTTCCCTCTAGATCAAGTTAAATCCTATTATTTGATCCAATGTCTTCAACTTGCCCTTTTTAACAGTCATGAATTCATGGTGTACTGAAGGTATTTGGTGTTTCACCATCAAAAGGCTAATTACAATACACGTTACTAGAATGCAGCTCTCACCTCACCAACATGATATTGTACTTGTTTGCATAATGAAGAGCCATGTCTGCCACTTTGCCACCTGTCACGATGACATTTGCACCAGTATCAGCTATCGCTTTAACTTGTGCATCCATGAGATTTTCTTCTCCCTTGCTAAAATTCATCAATTCTTCAGCCGTCTTTATCAATACCGTTCCCTAGCAAATCAAACAATCACGCTCTTTAGAACCATTTTACTACTTTGGTGTTTGAAGTCACAGAGTAGTATTTTACTAAATAAAGATTTGGAAAAAAAATGAAAGTAATTATACACGAGTTATGAAACAAGACAAAGTGTGTATGAAACTCATAGAAACTCAGCTTATTACTAGAGTCCCCACTCCTAAAACTGATGCATTTTGCTGTCCGACAGGCGCTTTGTTGGTAAAGTTGGAGAAACACTGTTATTCTAGATACCTTGGGCATGTGGTCTTGGTATTACTTTTGACAAACGTCAATTAGTGTACCCAAAGCACTGCGTTATGGTTCTTGAAGTTTTTCTCAACTTTTCTAAAATGACTCCCCCTGGCCCATCTATAACCTGTGACACTTTAAAAACCATCAAATCAGATTTTAAGAATTCTAGGGACAAAGATGGCAGTGACTTACAAACAAGAACTTCCAACTTAGCATGTTTTTGTTTCAGGATGCTACAGGATCTCAACTTCTAGATATATGAATGAAGAGCACACAATACTCCCATTCCGTGAGCATTTCACTTCCAAGAACCACAAGGAGTCAAGAGCTGTATATGAGAACATAAACTATACTGCTACCATTTCATATTTCAAACTTAGTATGCAAATTAGGTATCCAAAAAAGAACAGGAGTCTGATTCTAAGAAACAAATACAATCCTGGTCTTCAATAATTATGCAGCAGAGCAATCTCTTCCTGAAAACTTCAGAATCATAAAACATAATCTGAAAAGGCAATGTCAAGTTTTTACCTTTAAGGTTTTGAAGTCTACATACCTTAGTTTCAGTTATCATGCCATCAAAAGGACAAGAGTACACTGCTATTTTGGCATTTTTGACAGATGTTACATCACCTTCAGTTTCCTTCTTAAAAACCATGCCATGTAATACTGAAGAGGAATAGATGCCAGAGCCCTAAGATTGAATATAAAAATCAGTGATCTCATCAAAATAACATTAGGGCTCAGCTGTTGATTTTACATGTACCCAAAAGACCTGTTTCTAAATAAAGTAAGATACTAAGGCATTGACTCTTGGGACTAAGGAGTGGAGTGGTGGATAGAAAGCACATGAGTCTGCTGAAGGTAGAAATCACTGAAAATGAGCCACTGTTAAGAAGGGGGTGGAGGCTGGGGTGCCTGGGTGGCTCAGTGGATTAAAGCCTCTGCCTTTGGCTCAGTTCATGATCCCAGGGTCCTCAGATGGAGCCCCACATCGGGCTCTCTGCTCGGCAGGGAGCCTGCTTCCCTTCCTCTCTCTCTGCCTGCCTTTCTGCCTACTTGTGATCTCTGTCAAATAAATAAAAAATAAAAATCTTAAAAAAAAAAAAAAAAAAAGAAGGGGGCAGAGGGTCTTCAGTGCACCAGGAGCAACCAAAGACAGAGAACAACTGCTCTGAGCCATTCATTCACTCACTCAACCTAATACATGGTGCCAATGTAGCTGGCAGAGCTGTTGGTACGGGGGATAGAAGAGGGAACAAAGTTTCTCATCTTACAGGCTTACAATTCAGTGGGGGAAGAGGAGGTTGTGCATGGAGTCAGAAAATGCACAGCATCTATATAAATACACAACAGGTATATTTACATAAGCTAAACTCAAATGAAATTCTAAATTTTCCTATAGGAAACACAAAATTTTTTAAATAAATACTCTTAGTATTGCATTAAGATGTGAATTCTAATATTGTACTGAACTTCATCTCATTTGAAATTAGCTTCTAAGTTTATTATTTTAATTCGGCACATATGAAGAACATAAGACATGTTAATATTTTGTTTATAACCACTCTTCTGAATCTTCAACTTGTTGTGGAAAGATAACTTTACAAGGAGATAATACATCAACGCCCTTAAAAAATTTAACCTACGAATATAAAAAGTTTCAAATGATAGCTCAAAAGGCACAAAGTCCAAAATGCTCAAAACCTGGGGTAAAATTTAGATTTGCATCAACATATTTTTTTCTTTCTGCAAAATGTAACTGACCTTTGTAGACAACACTGATGCATTTTCTAAACTTACCAGAATCTTACAAACTCTGATGTTATCAACATTGAAATGGCCAGAATCAGGAAAAATAGACACTGTTAAGAAAATGAGACACATCAAAAGATATTTTGGAACAACAGATAAAATATCTTACTTTCATTAAGACCTTTTCATTTTGGAGCTTTTCATTTACCAATATACTCACCACATGCTTGAGCAATAAGCTTGGCCAGAAATACTTCATTACCGTATTGTTTACTCATTATGGAGGTATGAAGCAGAGAGGATACTTCATCAACATCCCGAAGATTTTTTGCAGAACAACATACTAAATCAGGAAGAATCTCATGGGCTTTTCTGCAGGCTATTTCATAACCTTCTATGACCTTAAAGAGCAAAAACATTTCCTTAAAAGACATAATTTTGACATGACTTTATAAAGCATAGATTATACTGGTAACCCAAGAAATAAGGGTATTGGTTTTCCAAATAAAATGTCAAAGTATACTTTCAGAATAAGCATTCATGGCATAGCCTACTAATCAAGAGTTCAGGCTTTTGTGATGGCCCAAATTTGAATGCTAACTGCCACTTATATATTTTTCTAAGCTAAATTTCCCTTTCCTCATCTAAAATAAAATAGAACATTAACAGGCCATATTCACAGGTTTCTTGTAAGAATAGGATAAGATACTACATGTAAGGCACGTGTGCTCCAAGTGGTGGTGCAAGTAAACTATTACTACAATGATTCTTACAGTGTGTGTATACAAGGGCACAAATTAAATAGGAGTACATTATAAAATGAACACTTGCCTCTGAAACTGACAGGCCAATTCTCAGAAGCTCTTCAGCTAGTTCCAGAAGGGCTCCAGCAAATACCAGAACGAAGTTCGTGCCATCTCCTACCTCTTGTTCTTGCATGTGAGAGGCCATTACAATCATTTTTGCAGCAGGATGCTGCACCTGATAGAAAGGATTTGAATTTAAACATCGAAACATTTGATCCTTAAGCAACACAAAGTTTTTCAATTCCATTCCCTCTTAAATTAACAGACACCAATCTCCCCATGGGCTAGGTAGCTCCATTCAATCATACTGCTACATTTAACTTATAGTGTGGTCACAAGAAGACAATCCAAATCCCTCTGAGACTATCAGCACAAATGCGTCACAACAAATGAAAACAACCTAAAACTGCATCTTCTTCTTTTTTTTTTTTAAAGATTTTATTTATTTGACAGATGGAGATCACAAGCAGGCAGAGAGGCAGGCAGAGAGAGAGGAGGAAGCAAGCTCCCTGCTGAGCAGAGCCCCATGCGAGGCTCGATTCCAGGACCCTGGGATCATGACCTGAGCCAAAGGCAGAGGCTTTAACCCACTGAGCCACCCAGGCGCCCAAACTGCATCTTCCTTTGATGGTCAGTCATCCAGTACAGATGTCTCTGCATGTAAGATTCAGGAAATTACTTGCATATTTGAGAGAGAGCATGAGCGTGTGTGCACGCACAAGTGGGGGAAGGACAGAAGAAGAGGGAAAGAATCCCCAAAAGACTCCCTGATGAGCTGAGAGCCCTATGCGGGCTCAATCCCTAGACTCTGGGATCAAGACTTGAGTTGAAATCAAGAGTTGTACACTTAACTGATGGAGCCACCCATGCTCCCCATCATTATGGTTTTATTAAGGCAATGTTCCCATCATCCCTGAATAACTCCTGAGACCATCTTACTGTCCAACATTAACAATCACAATGACAAGTCCTTCCGTAAACATCTTATGGAATTAAGTTTGTTTTGTTCACCAAATTATTTTTAAAATGCATTGTTATTTAAGCAAGTAGAGAAACGTTAACATACAGTTTCATCTGAAAAGATTAAGCTCTAATGCTCTAAGAACTAAGTTCAAGAAAATTCTTTGAAGTTGAAAATACCTTTCAGCTACAAAGCAGCTGGCTGAGGAATGGCTCTCTGATGTTCAGGTGCCAGACCTTTCTCACAACCCTGCCAGCAGTTACCTATTCTATAGACTCTAACATCAAAACTGTAGGTGAACAAAGCAAAATGCCATTAACTTTTATTTTCACAAAGACAAAGAAATAGTTTGTGTGTTTTTTTTTAAATCACTGTTTTAAGTACTAGCTATTTCTGCATTATGGAATAATTCACTTCAGTGTCCTACTCTATAGAATAAGATAACATACTCAATTTGATAGGATTATTAGCAAATATACTTTTATCACAACCAATTCTCCATAAATTAATAACTTGTGAGGTTTTTAAATCAAGTAGTGAGATGTTAAAACTAAAGAAGACTCCATAATTAAGAAAACCAATATAATAAACTCTGAAGTTGGGGCAAAAAAGTTCCTTATTACCTTAAGAGATTTTTCCTATGTCAATCTATACTTAATTTTTGACATCACCAAAACATTTCTTGGCTTCAAAGAAATAACTTACTTCTAGCTCTCTTAAAATAGTGGCTGCATCATTTGTCACAAACAACTTCTCCAGGTGGTTTATAACCATTTTGTTCATTCCTGAAAGAAAAAAAGGAAAAAAAAAAGAAAAAAGGAAGAAAAAAGTTAGACAAAGAAATCCATTATCACTCAAATCTTTCTCCAAATACCCCAAAAAACCTAGTCAAGAAATAAAAAGCTTGTATCTATTTCTTAAAATAACTATAAAAATTTGACACGTATCATTTACTCTTTAAAACTATGTTAGCCTAAGGGCACTTGGATGGCTCAGTCATTAAGCATCTGCCTTCGTCTTAAGTCTTCCCAGGGTCTTGGGATCAAGCCCCGCACTGGACTCCCTGCTCAGAATGAAGCCTGCTTCTCCCTCTCCCACTCCCCATGCTTGTGGTTCCCTCTTGCTGTCTCTGTCAATTAAATAAATAAATAAAATCTTAAAAACAAACAAAAAAACTATGTTAGCCTAAACATACTCCCATATTATTCCTATCCTTTCTAACCTCCTACTGTTTATTAGGGAGGCTATCTTCTCATATTTTTGTGTAATAAATGTAAATTACTTAACATGTAGAAAGACAAAAGTAATCTACTTAAAAATATAGTTTTATTGCTTTCCATACATGTGTATCAATTAAATTCAGTTGATGGTAGGAGGCAAGAGAGAACTTTCTCCATTAGGTATCATCTCAATAGTGAAGGCACCATAATTTTTCTGTCATCTTAATGACAAAAAGTAACACTTTGATTCCTATTTTTCTAAAGAGATCTGAGTTGTTGGTTAAAAACTGAAAACACTACACTGGTGGCAATGAACTACGAAATTACTTCTGTATGGTGGCCAGAACTCAGTTTATGTGTAATATTCTTAGAGTAAGTTTGAAGAAGTATGCAAAATTCTATTACTGTATCTTTTAAAACATGAATTTAGAAATTACCATTTGGTCCATATGCTGTACGAGTTGTTTGGGCAAGCTCCTTGCAAGCCTGTATGTTCCTGTACACAGCTTCTTCTAATCCAGAAAAATGCTGTAGAACAAAAACAAAAACAAAATCTCCTTCTGATTAGACAGAAGAGTGAAACACAAGGATTTTCTTCATCTTAAAATGGGGATAATTATAATAGTACCTACATACAGGACTGCTTAAAGAATCATCAAGCAAGGCTTATGTGAGGAAAGCATGGTGTTTGGTATTCATAAATGGTTCATAAATTTGCTCACTGATTGAATAAACGGACATTTTTAGGGACCACAGGTACCCACTTACATATCAAAACATAAAACGTATGATTTCTTTTTTTAAAATGTAGTGAAAAGTGCAGGAAAGAATGCTGTGACTGATCAGTGAATGCAGATGAGGTATTTCAGGTAAAAATGCCTTTTCAGAGTTTATCATTACTTTTTGACTAAATGTGAAAACACGGTATGAATAGTTTTCTTATTGTGTTAGGAATCTGAGCATTAAAAAACCAGCAATTTTCTGGGTTTTTTTGGGAATTTCTGCTTAACATACCTGCCCCCAAATGTTTATATGGACTTCTGAGTGCTTCTGTGAACTGGAACACAATTCTAATGCATCCATATTGAAAAACTGCTGAATTGCTCACAATGTGAAAATTCTCAAACTTTATACTGGATTTCGATTAGAACTGGGATTTACTTATGGCCTCAGATGGGTTTCAGGAGCCTCCTGTTTGTTCAGTGAGCATTTTTCTAGAGTCGCTATGCTCAATTTAGTTGTCATTAACAACATGCAGTTTAAATAATTAAAATTAAAAATTCAGTTTCTCACTTCGGTTCAGGTGTTCAGCAGACACATGTGGCCAGTGAATACTGTATTAGACAGAACTGATACATCGCTTCTCACCTTGTGGCTAAGATCAAGTAGACAGAACTGATACAGAACATTTCCTTCATCATGGGTAGTTCTATGAGTTGTGCTCTGGAGCACAAGGTGTAGCTTTTATAATATTCATAAAAGGAACTGTGATCTGCACAAGGTTAATAACCACTGCTTTAGAAGCAACGTCTTCAGAGTCAAGAGCTGAACTCTTACAAGAGCATTTAGTTTGATCTGGCTTACATGCTGGCTTTTCCCCCTCACCCATTCTGAGGAACAGCCATGTGATCATGAATCAGATTCCATCAATGGTCTCCCATCACTCCTAGGATAAAATGTAAATCCTTCCTCGGGGCTAAAAGGTGCTACATGTTCTGGTCCTTAACTACAGGTTCTCTAAGTTCACCTCTCTCACCATTCTTGCATTCCCTTAATGAGGTTCAACCCCATCACGTTTCTTACTGTTCTAACAGGTCAAAACTCACTTCATCTTTAGGGCCTTGGTACCTACTGGTTTCTCAGCCTGAAACACTGCCCTGTTTAATCTTGGCTGGTCCTTTCTGTCACTGGGTACCAAGCTAAGAGTTCTTCCTTGAACAGCTTATTTAATTGTTCTACCTACCCATGACCCTTCATTTTCTTGGGGGTGGGGGGCAGACTTTCTTACTTCCTGTCATTCCCTACTACAGTACTTTCTAACGAATCTTTTGTCATTACTATTTTTTTTTTACAATACTTTCTTTTATCAGTATCTGAAACTATCCTTTCTTGATTGTCTCAAAAGAATAAAAACTATGAAAAATCTTCAGTCTCATTTTTTTAGAATAGTCAATGTCATTACCAGCAAAGCTGTTTTACTAGTATTTACATCAAACCCTGATATTTGATTTACTCATGTTATCCCAAGTGTATTCTGCCACCAAGAACCTAGTTCCCGAACACTGTTACTGTAAACTGAACCACAATGATCTGTATTTCTTTAATCAGGTACAGGAAATTCGGCGGACAAAAAAGGGAACGCTTTGAATCCAGGAGTCAAACGTATTGGTAGTATATGAAGATATTTTAAAGAACTTATGCTCTTGAAATGACGTTCATGATCTGACCACAAAACAAAAAGTCTTAATTAGTCCAGGGTGACCCTGACACTTAGAGTAAGTCAGACAGTTACACCTCAAAGGTATCACCCTTTTCTTAGAGACGAAAGCAAGACCTGAGGGTAGGTTTTACATCAAAGCAGCTAATCCAAGTTGGGACCAGAACCCATCTGGATTGAGAGTAACGTTTTTCCTACCATAACGAACTACTGCAAACGAACCGAGGAGCCCTCCCTCTATCCCTCATCTGAAGGAAAGCTGTCGAGAACTGGCCCGTGTCCCTCTCCTCTCCTCAGATCACCCACTCCCCGAACTGTGTCAGTCGGCTTCGCGGTTCCCGAAGCATTTCACCTACGTTATTCGACTTCACCCTCAAAACACCCTTTACGGGCGGAGAGCCGAATCGGCCCCGTTTTAGGGATGGAAGAAAACGCGTCAGCGGTTTTCCGCTTGCCCCTAGGAAGCACAGGACGCGAATCCTGGGGCCTTGCCTCTCTCTCGTCGCCTCTATCCCTTCGACCATTCCCAGGGAAGGGAAGGAACGAAAATGCCGGTGGGCCTCGCTGGCCAAGCCTCCCCCCTCCCGCCCCAGAACACCTCCCTTTCTGGAATCTTCCTTTTCTCCGACCGCTGTGCCCGGGGAGCACACCCAGCCCGTTAGCAGGCCGCTCTCCTTCGCTCCGGCCGCCGCAGCGCTACGGCAACTCTCCTACCTCACTCCCTCTTCCTCCATGCCTTACCTTCGCCCCCTCCTTGAGCATCTGGGCAAAGCCCGGGGCCTTGGGGACGTGAAGCGCCATGGCCTCTGTAGGTAGCCGTTCACGCGCTCGCTCAGAAGATCCCAGAGGCAGCGAGGGGCACGCAAAGCCTCCTGGGGACGCAGCGTGCGGTGACCTCACGCTCCTCCTTTCTCTCCAACTGGACCCGCCTCTTCTCTAGCATCCCGATCTGAAGCCTCGCGAGAGAAAACAGCGTCTGCGGCCAGAACTGAGTTGACGATTCTCGATCACGTCGATCGATTGGGCCGATCGCAGAGCGCGCCCTTGGTTTTCCGGCTAG
>PISX010035321.1:0-13056 GCA_004024625.1 Mellivora capensis
GAGAAACTTACTTAGAAAAAAGTCTGGGAAACCAGTAAAATATGACTGACCAGCCCCTGATAACAGAGCCCATATGCCAGATGTGTCAGGTCAGGGGGAGGTAACAGAGCCCAGAATATAAGGATGAGTCAAGCCAGGTGGAGACATGCAATCAGGAAAGCACCTCCCTAACCACCCAAGAATGTGAGCCCTGCCTTTTGGGCGCCAATTCTGACCAGAGTAATAGGCTAGTTCAAATAGCTACTATAGGGTGAATTGTAATTCAATTGGCCACCTGTGTTTGGCCAGGCTCAACCACATGCCTTTGCTCTATCAAAGTTAGTCTGTGAGGCTGGGAGGCATCGCCTCTTTGGAAGACACGGCCCTGGCCGGTCAGTTTGATTCTCAATGCTTGGCGCGAAATAAAGCTTTGCTTGACCTTCACTTTGTATCAGTCTTGCTCCTTTGACCAGGGACCCAACAGTTATAGGATGGCAGAGCCGGTGGCGACAGTGCCTCTTGCCATGGCATAGTAGCAACTGTTCCCTTGGAAATTCCTCCTTTATATTTTCCTTTACAATCAATTTAGTAATTTCTTTTCTCTCTGGGATGGCATGTTCAGGTTCCTCTTTTTCAGTTTCTCCTGAACACTTACTATCGCTATCCAAATCAGGGGTTTGTAAAGGCTGCAAAACGGAGCAAGTGAGAGTCCAACTAGACCATACAGTAATCAGAATTGGCTTTCCTTTAGCATGCAAAAGTTTTAACTCCTGATCTACTTTCTTCCAAGTCTGAAGGTCCAAAGTGCATCATATAGGGAACCAGGGGCAATGTTGTTAAATTACTTTTAAAAGCTCCAGAAGTTTGTGAAATCTTGCCATTTGCGACAACGTGGATGGAACTAGAGGGTATTATGCTTAGTGAAATAAGTCAATCGGAGAAAGACAACTATCATATGATCTCCCTGATATGAGGAAGGGGAGATGAAACATGGGGGGTTTGTGGGTAGGAAAAGAATAAATTAAACAAGATGGGATCGGGAGGGAGACAAACCATGAGACTCTTAATCTTACAAAACTAACTGAGGGTTGCCAGGGGGAGGGGGTAGGGAGAAGGTGGTGGGGTTTTGAACACTGGGGAGGGTATGTGCTATGGTGAGTGCTATGAAGTGTGTTAAGCCTGATGATTCACAGACCTGTACCCCTGGGGCTAATAATACATTATATGTTAACAAAAAAGTAATGAAAATTAATTTTTAAAAAAGCTCCAAAAGTTTGCCCTCGCTGACTTTTGCTCCTCCTGCCTTTGGGAGCCATCTCAACAAAATTCATTTGCGCTCACTAGATTACCCATACCCTGCGGTAAGTACCCACAACTCACCAGCAGGAAAAGGCACGGCCATGCAAAACTCATGCTGGGGCTTCTTCTCTTGTTTCATTTCTTGTCCCTGTTCGGGTGCCACTTGCAGCTTCCTCACAGCACACGGGAGAAGAATGAGGCACAAACAAGTCAGCTGTAAGAGAGAGGGAGGAGGGGACAACAGCTGGAAGGACTGTCCTCCAACAACTCCTCAGTCCTATATTTATTAGATACAAGATAACAACTAACAAAGGAGAAGAAGGTTATACATTACCCGTAGGTTTTGTAGGTATACAAGAAGGAATGTGAATGATATGTTGATCACAAGTCTTACAGATAAAGAAGAGAAAGGTGTGTCTGTTCCGAGCAGCAAGGAATTTGTTGAGTAAATGCACAGAAATGGATGACCTCAACAGCAGTCTTTCTCTGAGGCAGGGGAGACAATGAAAAAAGGAAGCACGTGGTGTTCAACCCTGAGCAGGTTCAGGGCCAGGTGTTCCCAGCTGCTCCGCTAACATGAAGCAGGCAGTGTTCTGCCCTGAGCGAGGCAGGTATCCCCAGCTGCTCGGGTTCGGTGACGTATGTCATCCTCTCCACCAGAGGCCTGCTGCTAGTACATGTTTTTCTCAAGGTCATCTTTAAGCATGCTTGCGTGACCAGTACAACTCCTCATTAGTTATATTTTAAGCAGTATATTATTCTGAGGGACAGTTACATTCTGGATTTGAATTCTATGTGGCACTGCCTGGAGATAGAGTTTCTAATATATTTCAGAAGTGTATTTCTCCTCAGTCATATTTGCTTTTATTTATGATTTGTTTTTCCTGGGTCTTAAGTACTCCCTGAGCCACCCTCTGAGGGTATTAACAGCTTTCCACATATGGTGGGTTCAACCAGAGATGACCAGACCGGAGGGGTTCCCTATGCAAATACCTCCAGATAAGCAATTCTATTCTAGAATCTTACTCCCTTCAGAATCTTCTTGCTGGTTGCTGGGGCCATTTAGCTCACTTCCAGCTAATGCCTGAGGTAGTGGTGCATAACAAAGGAAAAAGAAAAAGAGACTCAAACTAAATTATCCCATTAGATCCCAGCAAGTGACAAGCCCATCCAACCCCAGAGAGCTTCTTTGTCAGACCACTCTGGATGGGCCCGAATGAGAGGTTTGCAAGTGTGGACAAACCACCAGCTTTGCACTTGAAAACGTTATGTCATCATTCAAGGTTCAGTAATATCATTTTCAAAAACAAAAGTAAGGAAACGTAGGCTGGCAAATGATCTCTTCTGACTTGTGAATTTAGGAACAGGCGAAGTCGCACGTCAGTTAAAAACTTGCAGATCGCATTTCGTTAGGCACAGTTAGGGAATTGCTCCCTGAAACCTAAAGTCCAGGCGACCTAGCATGGGTCGTCGGAGGGTGCTGGCCTCGTGTTCACCGTCACGGCTCCCAGCGTCACGAGTGTGCTCAGAAATGTTGGACGACCGGCTCCGGGGGTGGTGGGGGGAGGCCTGGAGGGGCAGCACCTGGTGTGAACACGGCCGCCACGGCGGACGTCCCGCTCCCAGGGGAGCTCTGCTTGGCCCTGCGGAAAGACGGTCAGCTGTACACCCTGAAGGTGCACCAGACGTGCATAACCTCGGAGCTCAGAACACTAAAATGTGGGGAAACCATCAGGAAGTGATGCGTCCCGAGCATATGCAGCTTTGGGGTTTACAATCACTTATTTCAATGTGAATTTATACCATTTAGTTTTTGGTAATGGCTGGGTGAAATAAATGGGTTTTGCAAAATTCCTGGAAACGTAAGGTGTCTGGCACAGGCTGGAAGCCCTGCACACCAGTGAGTGTGGGATCCGCTGGTCCCCGTGGCCACAGCCAGCAGGACTACATAACATTATTTAAAGCAGAAGTTGTTTGACTCATAGAGGCTGATGGGATTTGGGCCACAGAAAGGCATGTACTAGCTGTGGTGGGCGGAGTGATGGCCCCCCAAAGATCCACCTGCAACCGGTGAACCGGGTCTTATCTGCCCAAAGGATCTTTGCGGATGTAATGATGTCAAGGCTCTCCAGGTGAGAATACCATGGATTATTGGGTGGGCCGCAAATCCAAAGACAGACAGACGTGAACACAGACACTCAGGGAAGGCAACCACGTGAGGATGGAGGCAGAGATGCAGGCATCCACTGACAGGCTGAGGGACGCCAAGGATTGCCAGCAGCCCCCAGGAGGGAGGGGGGACGTGTGGAACAGTTTTCCTGCTGAGCCTCCAGGAAGAACCATCCCCACCGACATATTTATTTTGGATGTGTGTGATAAGTGTCAGAAAAAAAACCCCAAAAACTTCTGTTGCTGGAGGCCGGCTGGGTTGTGGTAATGTATCATGACAGCTGTAGAACGAATACGCTACCCATGACAGTGAGTCCTGGCTCAGAGAAAGAGGCTTTCCAGATTTTACAAGCTGTGAAATAATAACTTGGAAAATCATGCAACACTGTAACCGTGAACAATCATAATGGAGGAGGCAGGTGAAATTTCAAGAGAAACTACAGGTTACCACAGCTATTCTTTGTTCCAAAGTCACCTCTTATCACAACAATCCTTCTTGGTCAGGCAAGGCCAGACTCTTTGGTAACCCAGGCACAGCCTGGAAAGTACGAATGGCCAAAACTAGTTTGCCAGGTGGGGAAAACACATGCTCTTGAATTTCTCAGCTATGGCTTTCTTTTCATCTCAATATTATCTGCTCCTTATTGAGAGAATATTCAATACTGGGGGAGAGGGGAAGTTAAGGAAAAAACCTGTCATATATGAACATTCGAGAGACTGGGGAAAGCGTAGCAGTTATGAAAATTTCCCGTTGATTATGCTTATTAGTCTGACCACACAATTTGTGGGTCCCAGTGCAGAATTTCAAAACAATCACAACAAAGCATTAAACAAGCAGGGGCCCTTCTAAGCATAAGGTGTCGGGCAGTTGCAGAGGTCACAGTGATGAAGTTCTAGAACATAGGTGAGGTTCGGTGGGGTGAGGTCCGGAGCGGATGACCAAGAAAGAATTCTTGAGACATCTTTGGTGCAAAATGGTGGTTTATGAAAGCAGGGGGACAGGACCCGTGGACGGGGAGAGCTGCTGCCCCGGGTTGTGAGGGATGGCAGGTTATGTACCATGCGGTTGGGGGAAGGTAAGGGAAAGGGAGGTCTCAACAGAACTTTCATATGCTAAAGAGGGCCTACAAGGTACCAGATACCAGAGGTCTTGCAGTGTTGATCAAGGTTGACTTTCCCTTTTAGCAAGCCATTAACATCAAGATAGTTGGGAGATTCCTGAAGAATGTCACATTTGTCCCACCCAGGAGTGGTGGGGGTGAGGTGCCAGCTTTTGCCTTGTCCTCAGCCAGCCTTCTGCTCCCTCATCATCCACCCCTGAACGATTTTGACCCTTAAATCTTTAAGGTAGCTGAAGGTGGAAGGTCTCATCTTCTGTAACATCTTCCTGCTGAATAGGGGCATAGAGTTGTCCCTACCTACTCGGGTCAACACTAGTCAGTTGGGGAATGTGTAGGGGAGTTATGAAAGAAGCAGCTGAGTCCAGGGGAGACTGCTCAGGTGATCTTCCCAAGTGGAAAGGATCATCTTCTTTTTCTTTTTTTTTTTTTTTGAAAGGATCATCTTTGAGAGTTATGGCAGTGAAGGAGTCCACGTAGGTGAGGAGACATGGGAGAAAACAGCAAAACATTTTTAGTGTAGCAAAAAGAAAATGAAGCTCAATTAAGTTTTTTGCTAGTTGACAAAAAACCCTTTTCCAGTGCAGGAATTTAATCAATCATTAAAGGAAAGAGGGACTGTTTAAAGTGCCAACTGAGTATGTTAGAACCCAAGAAATATTTTGTGATAATCTGGAACATAAACATAGTATTTTGCCATTCTATTTTGTAAAGCTGCTTTATGCATTTGTATTACCATAGCATTTTAATAGTAATGGAGAAATGCTACTTTGAGGGTCATTTAGGACTGACCATGTACTTATTAAAAGCTTTTATGTGACAAACATCCTCCAGTTCCAAAGGGGGAACATAGGGGATGTTAGTTGATCATACCAATGAGACAGAATGAGTTCACCACTGTTTGAAGTTCTGGAAGGTTGGCTAGGTTAGTAATGGCTTTAATAATGCATCCATGATTCCAGGCAAGACCCAGAGGAACAGTGGCCTATCCATCCTGGGAGAAGCCATGAGCACAAGTTAGAGTCATATAACCATTGGGTCCCTTTAGGAGACAGCCCTCCAATTTTGGGTTTCTGTAACTGCAGTCATGATATCAAGGGCTATTCAGTTTTGAAGGGCCATTTTTTAGTGTGTAATAAAAGGCAGTCCATTGTTACTTAGTAGGGACCAAGGGAGTCCAAACCTAGGGACAATTTTCTTTCACGAAGTTTTTGTCACCTCCATGGCCTTTTTGCCCCAAATCAGTGGCATGGTGTGAACCTTGTATTTACTTTCATTGGTTCCTTTTGATGTCCTTTGATGTGAATCACCGCTACCTCCTTAGGTAGGTGTACAGCCTTAAGAGTAATAATTTTAGGCCTGTTATTTGAATGTGGCTTGATAATAATCCCCTTTTCTTCCACATTGCTCCATGAACATGTAGGACTAGGAAAGCATATTTGGAGTCAGTATTAAGTATCAATTTGTAAGGCTTTGACAATTGCAAAGTGCTAGTGAGCACTATGCCATACCCAGCTTTTTACTCCTTTTATGAAAACTACTGTCATCAGTAAACCAACTGTCATTTGTATTTTTAATAGGGGCATCTTAAATCTGGCCAATTAGAGTAAGCAAGATCAATAACGTATCAGTTTTTGCTCTAGAGAAAGAAGTATAATGGTCAGGTTCAGGCATATGGGTAACTATGTTTAAAGTCTGACATGTTTTATTTCTGGCATATCTGTAAGTGTAGCCTAGTATTTAATAAGTCAGCCTCCATCACCCATTGGTGGCCTTTGGTGTCTAGGACATTTTGGACCTGAAGTGAAGTCATTACAGTCAAAGACTGTCCCATAGTGAGCTTTGAGGCTCCTTTTACAAGGAGTTGCATTTGTTTGCAACTGTACCTCAATAGAGTTGGCTTCTAGGATAAATATGACTAAGGGATGAAACCAGTAAGCCCTTTGAGTGGTCCAGCCTTAACAATTTCCTGGCTACAGAGGACCACTGGCAAGTGAGAAAACTTGTCAAGAGATAAGGGGAGTCCCACATACATCATCCAATCCAATCATAAAGAAAGTGGGGTCATCCATTATCTCCATGAGTCCATAGATAATCCTGTGGAGGGGGGTATGCTGGCTTTTAGGCAATTTCATTATCCCAGCCACACACAAGGTGATAGTTAAGTTATATAATTGTTGGGGAATAAATCCCATTTTTCAATTGTTTAATCATGTGCCATGGGGTTCTGTTATTATCCCCACAGAATAAAAAGGCAAGAAGATCATCTAAATGAGCTATTGTGCAACTTTTCTGAAGTTGACCTCAAATTGTCTAACTTAGGTAAACAAACATTTAAAGATAATCAAATCTAGAATTTAATTTAATTTAATTTAATTTAATCCATAAAGGTGTGTTATTAAGACATAATTTTTCTCTCTAAAATAACCCTCATTTCCAGAGATAGCCAAATTAGGACTAATTCACCGGAAAAACAAGTCCAGTTTAAACAGATTTGGCCTAATTATTTATATAAGATCAGCAAGAACAGTGAGTGACCATATAGATCTTTTAGAATATGCTTTGCTGGAACTTCTTATAAGGAATCTCTAGGTTGAACTTTTAAAAGTAGCCTCTCCAGGCCAGAAGCCAAGCCACATACTTGCCATCTGACATGCCTGTAATACCAGTTAATTTGGGTGAATTCCTCTTCCTGGAGTCCCCAAAGTATCCTGAGGTTCCTGCACCTGCCAGGAAGTGACATACTTTACTCACCTGGTGAGGCTGGTGGGGACTCTGTAAGCAAGGTATCAGGTCAACAGTTCCAAGGGGTTTATGGCTCCTGGTTTTATAAAGTCAAGCTTAAGTCCTTTAAGCTGTCTGGTCATATCTGAGTCTTTCTTAAATATGACATTCCAGTCAAAGCCTTGGTAAAATGACCCGTGTTTCCAATGGTGTCCTGTTACAAGAACAGATTCTTATTGAACTTATGCAGATGACTGATTGCCATGGAAGAAAGAATACTTACTAAGACCTTTTGAGTTTCAGAGGGTTCAGATAGAGAAAAGTTGAATGCCTTGATGTGTTTATAAATGAATATTTTTACATTTCTGTAAGTCACAGATAAAGTGACTTAAGTAAAATTTTCATTAGTGTGGAAGAGCAAACATTACAGAACCAGCAATGTTTAAGATAAGAGACAGAACACTATAATCTTTTAGTTCTTTTAGTCCCATGTTACTAATTCTGGTTTAGTTTGAATGAAGCTTTTGCTTAGTTTTGGAAATTCTTACCCATTTTGGTTTTAGGATTTTTAACATATCAAAAACCTGTATTTGTCCTGGAAGTCCCTTATATTAATCTCCTTTAAGGTGAAATTCATTTTACAAGAGAATTAAAACAAATAAATGACAAAAACTCAGAATAGATACGGTAAAGAGCTTGAGAGTTTACAATTTAGCTGGCAAGGAAATCAGGTTATTTTTGTGACACATAACACTTCAATAATTACAATATCAAGTGATGATCTTATCTACACATTAAAACTCTAGGAAATGCATAGAACCTCTAGAATAGTTACAGCCTTTACCCAAATGTAACCCAAGGTTTATCATTTGTTTAGTAATACTTCCTGAGTAACTTAGCATACCAAGGAAAAGCCTACAATTTCAAACTTCTCAACATTTGCTAAAATCTTATAATAAAGTTTTAAAGCACATGCCTAAACATAATTAGGGATGTTAAATACCTGATATAGGCAAAATGTGAAAAATGGTTTTTCTAGACAGGTAAAGAGTAAACAACTGTTTACATTTTCTTCCTAACAGCAGATTTAAGAAAACTGTCTTTTTGAATGGAGACAATTTTAATCTTATACCAATGTACCTTTAGAACCCATTCATTTCAATCTTAGTCCATCCTGACCAAACCTAAAATTCCATTCCGAAGATTTCCCTTCACAAACCTTCTACAACTTTCCTTTGCATTCAGATTGTGTCCCAATCCATCTTTCCAAACAACCAACTTCTTTAGAACAAATTACCTTTTATCTTTAACAAAATGCATTCCCATGCCTTATCTTTCTTACGTATCTTTCCCACATACCGAGTTGTTTCCCTTATTTCCATTAGTCTTAGTTACAGTTAGCAGAATTTTGTACTCTTAGGAACACCTTAGTCTCTAGTCAGTCATTAACCAATTGTGAATTGTTATAACAGAATTCTTTAGATGGCAAATTTATGAATCAGTTAACAAAACATGTTTACCAACAGATTTAAATATTCTTAGTTTCTTTGCTGTAAGAAATCAAAAGCACAAACCTACATCCAGTAATTAATGACTTAGCATTTTTATCTTGTTTGAAAGACCTAGAAGTCCAACAAATTTAATTCCATTTGTCATCCAAGCAAAACTTTATAAACCTTCACATTACCAAAGACTCTGAAAGTTATCTCAACAATTACCCATGAAAACTTTGAGACAATGAACCATCAATTTAGTAATCTTTTTGCTAACAAATTGCAACAGAGGTAACATGAGGTTATTTGACCTTCAGTAAACCTTGATAGAATAAAAACTTCACATTTACTGCTGTTACTTCAAAGACATGTCCATCTTAATTAAATCAACAAACTTAACTTAGTTTAAATGCTGATTTACGTTCCACCTGGGCCTACTCCACTTTGAATGTTTACTTGAGACACGGGTGGGAAGATCTAGAGTGGGGGGTGTTAGGTCCAGGGGGTGCTCTTCTTGCTCCTTGACAGTGAAGAGAGAAGGATCCTTGGTGCATGCTCCAGAGGCCAGTCATGCAGGCTGCACCCATATTGGTGCAGAAACAGAAGGGGGAGACAGAAGAACAAAATGCTGCCAGAAGGCAGAGAAAGGATTCCCAGTTTTAGAGCTCATCAGCCCCAACAGAAGAGCAGATGCCAGTTTTCCCACCAGCAAGGGGGAAGGGGATAAGCAATCCAGGTCGGGCCAGAGAAGACAGGGAATTTCCCTGAAACAAAGGGAGTTTTGGCAGCTGCTTGGGAATATTCCTTACAGTCTCTCTCTTGAGTTAGATTAACCCCAGTTGGCTCCAGTTATAGCCATTAACATGGGAAATGAGTGAGGGAGAAGCCCCCCATCTATTAGGAGGAACAGAGAGATAAAAGTCAGAATCCCCTTTGCTACGGATAGCCCGTGTATCCTCCAGCAACCTGGAAGCTTATTTACATAATTATCATCCAATATGTCAGGAGGGAATTTACTAGCTGACTCATTTGGGCAAACACATTCTGCAAAAGGCCCTTAGGTTGGAGTCCTGGTATAGAGCAATGGAGGCCCGGGTATGAGCAATGAAGGTACCCTAAGTTTATTTGCCCTGTTTTCTGCAGAGACCATCTACCTGATAGATCCCACTGAGGTCATGCAGTTACAGGAGCTCAGTCCTTTCCTAAGTTTTGCAATCCAAATTATTTCCAGTGGGTTAAAAGGCTACCCCAAGGTAGAGTCCTTGGGAACTAAAGAAGCCTACTGAGGCCATGCTCCCAGAAAAGTAAATAAGGTCCATTACCAAATCCCCCCGACTCCTGGGTGGCATCCCACGCAGGACATGTCAGAGGTTCCTGTGTGTCAAAAGTGACCAGAGGCGTCCCTCAAGACATCGCTATTGATCACGATCCTGCATTCCCCAGGAAGTCATTCCTGCCATAAAAGGCCCTGGAGGGGTGCCGGCATCCCTCCCCTTCCCCATCGCATCCTAGGCTGCTGATGGGTGCCTGATGAATGGACCAAAATACTGTGCCATGCCATGCCATCGTCTGTCCTGAAGACTGCATAATGTTTTGCCATTTTAACCCATGGAAATACTAGAAAAGTTTGGCAAAGGGAAATTACCCAATTTCATAGCTTAAGTAGTTTTTAGAAGACACTGACAAGAAACAGTAAAGACTGAAATCCATCATGGTCTATGAGACATTCCAACACGTGTGGTCCTTACAGCCAACTTCCCTAGGAAATGGTCCCCGGTTGCATTTTAATTCAATCGGGTACTGGTTTTGGCTGGCTCCCAGTGGAGATCCTGCGGCCAGAAGTGACCAGACCAGGGCTGTGGAGGGGATCACATTAAATCAATCAGGAGGAAACCTCACACGGGAGTCTTAAGATTGGCAACCGTCCTGGTGACTTAGGTGGCTGTCCCGTGCCCAAGACAGACAACTTTATATAAGAACAGGAATAAAGAGAGGGCATCAAGTTTCTGGGTCTTATTACCATTCCAGCCAGGGTACTAACTTCCAGCCAAAAGGCAGGCATTCTCCTCCCCGTAGAATAGCTATGGGCTAGAGGATTATAGCCTGAGCAATCGACATGCAAGTGTTCCAATAAGACCATACTCCTTGAAAAGCCCCTGAAATGAGACTAAAGGAAGGGGAGGAAGGTACTCACCAATTTTGCACTGAAGCTCAGAGTCCAAATGTAAAGACTCATAGCCCCACATTTGGGCACCAAATGATGAAGTTCTAGACCATAGGTGAGGTTCGGTGGGGTGAGGTCTGGAGCTGATGACCAAGAGAGAATTCTTGAGACATCTTTGGTGCAAAATGGAGGTTTATTAAAGCACAGGGAGAAGACCCCTGCACAGAAAGAGCTGCTGCCCAGGGTTGTGAGGGATGGCAGGTTATATACCAAGGGGGTGGGAGAAGTAAGGAAAAGGGAGGTTGCAACAGAACTTTCATATGCTAAAGAGGGCCTATAAGGTACTGGATACCAGAGGTCTTGCAGCATTGATCAAGGTTGTCTTTCCCTTTTAGCAAGCCATTAACATCAAGATAGTTGGGAGATTCCTGAAGAATGTCACATTTGTCCCACCCAGGAGTGGTGGGGGTGAGGGGGAGATTGCGAAGTGTCAGCCCTCTGCTTCCTCATCAGCAGGACCCCGAATCCAGCCCTATTAATGGAATATCAAGCCTGGTCACTACAGATTAGGAATGGTTATTCTTGAACTGAATACATGACTGTGAAAACATTTTCAGAGTCCTCATTTACATCTAGAAATGACTTGCCATGCATTTGTTGCAAATAAATACTAATATGCATTGACTTTTTTTGCATAAATGTTTATAGAACCTTTATTCACAATCATCACAAATGGAAACAAACCCAAGGATCTTTCATTGGATGAATGTAACACAGAATCCACACAGCGACACGCCACCCAAAAGCAACAATGATTACTACATCTCAAAAAATGTCCTGTCTGGAATGTTGAGAGGAGACAGACCCCAGTGACCTAGGGGTGTTTCGGTAGGACCCATCTAAAAGGCCCCAAAGGCCAGATGAAGGACTCCTAAAAAGCAGTCCGAAAGTCAGAGAAGGTCATGTCCTCAACTACCTGCAATGTTTTACTGATTTTTCCAGAGACATCTGTGTCTTCAGAAAAGCACACAATCCTGGGAGCTGATCAACCTCAAAAGCTCCGACAGACCACCAGCGGCTGTGATGTTCCCGCTGCTATTTAGGATTCATGATTTGCTACAGGAGAGGCAGCCCAGAGCCTCAGGAGGGAGCCCCGACCCACCCACACCTGACCTCTGGCCCCAGAACTGTGAAAGGATATTTCAGATGTTTTCAGCCACCAGGTCTGTGGTGCTTTGCTCCCCAGGAAGCCCATTTACCTTCTAGTCTTTCTTTTAAACATTTTTTAATAAAAGATTTTATTTATTTATTTGACACAGAGAGAGAGAAAGATCACAAGTAGGCAGAGAGGTAGGGGGAAGCATGCTCCCCATCGAGCAGAGAGCCTGATGTGGGGCTCGATCCCAGGACCCTGAGATCATGACCTGAGACGAATGAAGAGGCTTAACACACTGAGCCACCCAGGCACCCCAGTGAGTTGTTTTAAATTCAAGTCTCATGTAAGTGCAAGGTTGACAGATTCCCTTGGGGCACCTGGGTGGCTCAGTCCGTTAAGCATCTGCCTTCACCTCAGGTCATGATCCCAAGGTCCTGAGATCAAGCCCTGCATCTGGCTCCCTGCTCAGTGGAAAGCCTGCTTCTCCCTCTCCCACTCCCCCTGCTTGTTTTCCCTCCTTGTCTCTCTCTCTGTCAAATCAATAAATAAAATCTTAAAAAAACCCACAAAACTTCTACAACTCAACACCCCCAAAACAAATAATCCAATTAAAAATGGGCAGAAGATGGGGCGCCTGGGTGGCTCAGTGGGTTAAAGCCTCTGCCTTCGGCTCAGGTCATGATCCCAGGGTCTTGGGATCGAGGTCCACTTCGGGCTCTCTCTCTCTTCCTGCCTCTCTCTTCCACTTCCTCTTCTCTCTCTCTCTGCCTGCCTCTCTGCCTACTTGTGATCTCTGTCAAATAAATAAATAAATAATCAAAAAATTTTTAAAAATTAAAAAAAAAGAAAAAGAAAAAGAAAAAAATGGGCAGAAGATATGAACAGATATTTCTCCAAAGAAGACCTACAGATGTCCAAAGACACATGAAAAGATGCTCCACATCACTCATCATC
>PISX010035322.1:0-13037 GCA_004024625.1 Mellivora capensis
TGCATTTCCACTTCCTCATATCAGGGATATCATATGATAGTTGTCTTTCTCTGATTGACTTATTTCACTAAGCATGATACCCTCTAGTTCCATCCACGTCGTTGCGAATGGCAAGATTTCATTTCTTTTGATGGCTGCATAGTATTCCATCGTGTATATATACCACATCTTCTTTATCCATTCATCTGTTGATGGACACTCAAAAAGTTGAAAATAGAACTACCCTATGACCCAGCAATTGCACTACTGGGTATTTACCCTAAAGATACAAACGTAGTGATCCGAAGGGGCACGTGCACCCGAATGTTTATAGCAGCAATGTCTACAATCGCCAAACTATGGAAAGAATGTTGCCCATTTTTAAAAAGAACCTAGAAATCTAGATTTTTATATGAAATTTACTAACTTTAAAGTCTTATCAAATGATTTTTAAAAACTGAACACCCTATATGTGTCAAATAACATCACTGAGACAACTAAAGCCTCATGGAATAGATGAGTGCTTGAAGTCTCTACTATAAGGCTTCTAGAACATATCAGTACATTCTCAAGAACCCAATGCATTCTGAGAGGCATCAGCATAAATATAGCAAAAGACTGCAACTACCCAACTAACTCACAGACTGGCAGTTAGTTAAACCTACTCATTTTACATGTATTTAAACTGAAATCTAAATAATTGTAATGCCTTTTCCTAAGATCAGATGGCAAATTGGTAAAAAAACTGAAAGAATCCAAGTCTCACACTTCCAAGTAAAATTCCTGTACCTTCTAGCCTTCCCCCTCATTTTTTCAGTGTGTCTGACAGAAAAATTCCATGATTTCAAATTGCAACATAATTTCCTCATTTGCAGAGCTACCTTTCCTGGGATCACTCTGACATTATTCATCTTGCTCATTTACATGAAAGTTATCATGTAATATCAAGTTATATACAAATTATAATATAAATGTCATTCATGATATATGTGCACTTCATATATATTACAAGAAGTTTATTTATTTTATATACTTGCATGCACACACATACACACAATGAAGTTTTTAACAATGTGAGTTCACCTCATAAAATGTTCAGTTCTTTATCTACATTGGACAATGTCTCCTTCACATTTCCCATTCTTATGAACAATATCCCACCCCTTCCTAAGTTCTCTGTCTGAAATATGTGGTTACTCCCACTTAGACACTATTCTGACAGCTCTATAAAACTACTAAGATTAGTCAAACTGACCCATTCTTTACCCATTCTTTCAAATGTATTGTCATTTTTTTAAAGATTTTATTTATTTATTTGACAGAGATCACAAGCAGGCAGAGAGGCAGGCAGAGAGAGAGAGGAGGAAGCAGGCTCCCCGCTGAGCAGAGAGCCCGATGCGGGGCTCGATCCCAGAACCCTGGGATCATGACCTGAGCCGAAGGCAGAGGCTTTAACCCACTGAGCCACCCATGCGCCCCTGTCTTGTTATTTTTAACCAGAGGTTTGAATCTGACATCTCAAATACAGGCCACTATGAAAAACATAACTAGTTGATTGTTGTCCAAAAAAAAATGGAAGGAAAAAAATGACATGGCACTGAGATGATCTTTATTTTTTCTCATAACAACACTACATTCAGTATTTTTTAAGCCACCATTACCCAATCACTACAGGAGAAAAGTATAGTATTGCTTAACAACAACAAAAATTAATGAATAGTAGAAATGAAAATGAATAACTCTGGGAACATTCAATTTACTTGAATCATTTGTAATCTCATTAAATCTTATGAATGTTCTCAGACCTAGGGGACCCAAAAAACTATATTCCATTTCTTCTCCTGTTTCTCCTTGTAGAAAGTGCCAAATCAGAGGATAAAAACTAGGAATCTATAGGCCAAGTCTGGTCTATAAACATTGTGTGTCATCTATATGTATATATTTATCAATATTATTATAATATTGAGGTAGTTGTTGAAATTATTAAGTTGTCCACTTTCAAAAATCAGGAGATTTTACAAATGCACTGGATTCTGACTTCTAAATAATCAGAAAATCGGGAAGCTAATCAAACCTAAATTACCTGTCTCCCTTTTCCAACCAATTCATTCTAGGTGGTAAAGTTAAGTGATAATTCTCCAAGAATCTCTTGCACCTCTGCACATCACATGAGCAAGACCTTCATTGTTCTTTCATCTGGACAATCA
Organism: Mellivora capensis; assembly: GCA_004024625.1. Classification (NCBI taxonomy): domain Eukaryota; kingdom Metazoa; phylum Chordata; class Mammalia; order Carnivora; family Mustelidae; genus Mellivora; species Mellivora capensis. The sequence goes on from PISX010035322.1 coordinate 2,187, forward strand.
CATCAAAAACATTTATATAGTGAATAACTTGTGAAGATAAAATATCTTCATCCAGAGCAAAGAGGAGGCTCAATGCCTATTCTAAAAGATAAGGGTTCCCTCAGCTCAGAGTTTCTATCTTGTAAAACAACCCACTGTGTGCTGTGTATATAGACATCAACTTGGGACTATTTATGTTGCTGCTTGTCTTCAGCAAACATCTGTGGAACTGTTGCAGCTAACTTGTTATCTTAGAAATGAGAAAAAACTCAGACTCTTCACAGCTCTTGACAAATTACCCTATTCATAATTTTTTATGAATTATCTAAACTTAGCTAACTCTAATCTAAACTATGCAATATGATTTCAAATGTGTTCATTACTCTTATTTTCATATAAGGGAAAAAATTATAAACCTCCTATATAGGTGTTCAGAATATTATGAGTGAAATGTTCATGATCAGAATACTGATACTGTAGAGGTGGTATGCTATGGTAATAATGAACACAGGCTTTCTACACTAACAGTTCAGATTTGAAATCATGGTTTCACTACCTATAGCTGTGTGAATTTTGGGCTGTTGCTTCCATTTCTTAAGCCTTAGCCTCCTCATGTATGAAAATAGGCAATAATTCCTATGTTATACTACAGCCATAAGTATTAAATTCAATATTTGTAAAACACAGTAGAAAAAATTTTTCTTGAGAAATTCATGTAATAGGATAACTTGTTGACAAGTTGTTTCTTGCTACTAAAGATGTAGTAGGAAGGAACAAAATAGAATGTCTAATTTCCTTCCTCAATCTCTCTCACTCTCTCTTCCCTCCAATGTTCAGGACAGTATTCAGGCCTATATCTCCAAGTTCTAGGTTTTTCCTTATCTCTAGAGGGTATTTTTTAAAGTTGTTTTTAAAAGCCAAGAAGTCAAACCCTAGCAGGACTTTAAGTCCACTGGCAATAGAATGTTCTTTTGGGGAATCAAAGTTGAAAGAATAGAGGCATGGATTGTAGAACCTGACGCTGTGAACAGAGGAAAAGCTGAACTAGTTCAAAGGTATTTTCTTAAGGTACCAGATGTAGAAAATATTTAAGTTTGCCGCAGAAATAAAGCCTAGACTTTGTAGTCTTGGCATCTTTTTGAAGGCCCTTTAGCAGAGTTGCCCTATAGGAAGTGGTCCATCAGTGGCAAAGTCTACCCTTAAATGACCATATTGGCCCAGGGAAAAGAAAGCTGCCAAAGCGGCAAGTGCGGATTTAAAAACAAAACTTTTAAGGGGCACCTAGGTGGTTCAGTCAGTTAAGCATCTGCCTTCAACTTGGGTCATGATCCTGGGGTCCTGGGTTGGAGCCCTGAGTTGGGCACCCTGCTTGGCAGGGATCCTGCTTCTCCTTCTCCTCTGCTAACACCCTCTCTCTCTCTAATAAAAAAATAAAATCTAAAATAAATACCCTTGAAAATAACAAAAACAAATAAAAACAAAACCCTTCCCATTTTTATGCACTACACAGGAAGAAAAAAAGATTACCAATGAAAAATGGCTGATATTGGACTTCTGGCCAATTTTGGAAGTGGGGCCATCAACTTAGATTTGTTGTATAGAAAAATAACTTGTTTATTTTATGAAAATCATCATGGAGAAATTTTAGCAAAGTAGATGGAAAATAGCATGTGCTAAATAAACTAGAGCTTTTATTAGTATAAAAATACTAATCAGTATATCCTAATAAGCATAGACTATTCTTGTTCAAATATCTAAATTCTGTGACACATATCTTTTCTTTTCTTAGATACATGGGAGTTTTAAATATTCTAGGAGATCATCAAGACCAACCTCTTATTCAAAGTAACAACTATTTGTATAGCTTCTCTGATAGATGGTTACATAACCTCTGCTGGAATATGTTCCCTGACGGGCACTTCACAGTTTTTACTAAGTATTCTTCACTTCGCATCCACCTGCTTTAAAATAAAGGGAATATTTTCATAAGGGAAGAACATCAATGTCCCAGATAAAGATCATTTTTCATAACTATACTTTGTCCTAAAATATACTGAGTAGCTGTGTCTACAAAAGAAGAAATATCTAGGAACAATGAATTTTAGTTCACTCACTAAATGATTCATACATTGAATTAAAAGTGTAGGTAAACTTCTTATTTTTCTTAAATAAGATTTATTTACTTATTCATTTGAGAGAGAGACACAGACACTGGATGCAGTGCTCAATATCACGACCCATGAGATCATGACTTGAGCCGAAACCAAGAGTTGAACACTTAATCAACTGAGCCACCCAGGTGCCCCTAAACTTGTTCTTATTTCTAATGTTCCATATCCACACATGAGTTTTTATATACACAGAACTTGGGCTCTCTCTAAATGTAACACTGACTATAAAATATTTTTTTAAATCTCAAGTATTAAACAACAGAATAAAACATCAGGGTATCTGATCACCCGTGAAATAAAGTGATACAAATCTCAGTAATAATTGAGGAAAAGTCTAACGAGGAACAAAACCATCTAGATTAAAATTTATAAATTAGCTCCCCCAAAGTGTTCTGTGACTTGAATCTAATTCAAACTGAATTTGGCCCAAGACTTCAGGATAACACATGGGAATGTTGGATGTGAAGTAGTATGGAGTACAAAAGTTTACCTCCTATGGGTCTTGGTGACAGATCCTATCTACCCTATGCCAAATGGTAAAAGAAGTCATGTTTAAAACTGAAAAGAAGCAGAAATCATTCACATTTCATTAACTTAATTCGTACATGCTCTGCTGAAACCTTGTGAAGTCATTCTTTTGGGGAAAGGCTTAAATTATAGGTGGGGTATTTTCTGTACAATGAACATGAGTTATTAAAAGCACTGACTAATCTTATCAGCCACCTATTGTTACCTAAATTATGAAACCCATTCTATTTTCCCACAGAAAATTTAAGCAATTTAACCAAATGAAGTTATTTCAATTCACTGCATTTATTATCTATTTTTATTCTTTCAGAGGCATTATGGGTCATGCACAAATCAGTAAGATTTGGCTCCTCCTTTTCTTCATCTTTAATTAGGGAGAGTTTAGAGGGACTTTTGATATGGACACAAAATACTTACATTAGAAGGCATAATATGGAAAGGACCATTATCTACACTATGGGTTTCTCAAAAAAAAAACACAAAAAAAACAAAAAAAAGCTTTGGTCTCAGGCCCCAATGTATTCTCTTCTCCAGGCATAAGGTCCAATGTGTCTGTTGAATTAAGCATTTTTAATTTAAAACTGGAAAAAAAAATATTGTCCAAAACTGGGTACAAAAAAAAAAAAAAAAAAAAAAAAAAAACAGAGGAAATGTCTGTAAGAGGGACTGAGGAAAAAAAAATCACAGTGAGTATTTGGGTTGGGTTTTGGAAGAATAAGGAAGATTTGACAAGTTGTTATTGAGGGAGTGGGTACTTAAGAAACAGAATTCAGGGGCGCCTGAGTGGCTCAGTGTGTTAAGTGTCTGCCTTTGGCTCAGGTCATGGTCCCAGGGTCATAGGTCCTATACTGAGTGGGCTCCTTACTCGGCAGGAGGCTTGCCTCTTCCCTCTGCCTGCAGCTCCCCCGCTTGTGCTCTCTCTCTCTGTCAAATAAATAAATAAATAAATAAATAAAATAAATAAAATCTTAAAAAGAAAAGAAAAGAAACAATTCAGCATGATCAAATTCCTATAATGTGGGGAAGAATAAAATTAAGTGCAGTGAAGAGCAGGGAGCATCTCTGACTGCAAAAGTTTAGGATCAGCTGGAAAGGTACCTCTGGGAGGTATTGTGTGGGGACTTCACCTGACAGAGGCCCAGGTAGTAAGCATATGTATGCCTCATTTTTGTTATTATTGTCTGACCAGCATCTATTTACCTTATTTTAATATAAGTGTTCTATTCTACTATGCCTAGGAATACCATCTCTCCCCTGTACATGTTTAAAATTTTTGAGGTATAATTTAAATTCAGTATAGCACTAAGTTGTAAGGTAGTAAATTGTTATAATGTATATATGTGTAATTACCAATGAGGTCAATACATCGACAATCTCAGAAAACCTTCTTATAAGACTGTAACTATTACAACAAAAAACACTATGCCTGTCTTTATTACTATATACTCTTCTTGTCCATTTTGAGTATCATGTAAGCATAAACTTTCTTCAGCTCAACCTGTCTATGAGCTTCATCCATGCTGGTGCATGTAGCAGTACTTCATTCTTTTTCTTTTTGTATAATATTCCATCACATAAATAATCAGAACTTACATATCCAGTCCACAATTGGTAACCCTTTTGGTGGTTTTCAAAATGGACAAATCGAGTTAAATATGGATTTTAATTAGGATTAAAATCTTCATACACAGAGTGAAGTGCCTAATTCCCACTCTACACCTATTTTCTTGGCATAATTACTAAGAGTGCTCCCTTGTATTTTAAAATGTGACATGGTTTATAGGATAGATTACATGGTAAACCTATTTAAATATCAGATGACACAATTTACAAATATATTATTTTCTGAAATGAAAACCCAAGTATATTCACCACTTATTATCACAGCAGTTGACTGGATTTATAAAATAAAATTTAATTAGAAGAACTTCTAAGAATTCCATGTACTGTACAGTCATCTATTATATAATCTATTATGACCATGAAAAATGGGCAGTGTTTTGAGAATAACTTTAGAATTTCACTACATAGATGATTGAAATTAACTTTTTAAGACTATACAAAAACAACAGTATATAAAGAGAAATCACATCAAAAGCAACAGAACAATTTCTTAACACAAACCCTTTTTAAGAACTTCGGTGGGTGAATCACATTTCTGAAACTTTTTTTAAAAAATTAGGCTCTATGCCCAATGCAGAGCCCAACTCAGAACTTGAACTCACAACCCTGAGATCAAGACCTGAGCTGAGATCAAGAGTCAGGTGCTTCACTGACTGAGAAACCCAGTCACCCCAGGAGAATCACATTTTGAATTTTTTCTCCCTGTGGCCTATTCATTTCACATATATACACTCCAATCCCAAGAGAATAGAACCCACATCACAACATTTCACTGAAATCATCAGCAACATCTACATGTTTACTTTTTTTCTTCATAAAGTTCTATTTACTTTGGAACATCTCACAACTAGACTTGATCTGGCTATTTTCCTTTTATTCAGTGTATTTATTATTGATGCTGTTTTAAATTATTGATTGTGCTATTTATTTGGTATTCCCAAGACTTTTAAATAAAAGGATTTTTCCCCTAAGTAACTCACATTTAACTCCATCTCCATCTCCCCTCTAAGCACTACTTTAATCAATTATTTCTACATACATTATGTATTTCATTCATCACTAATGAACTGTGTCCCAAAATACCTGTTTTTAATTTTTTCTTGAATATATTATATATCTGGATCCCAAATTTTAAGTGTCAGTGATTTTTACTGTTATACAGGAGTGTCACAAATATAATTTGTTACCATTAAAATCATATTACTAAGGATTACTGTTCAATCAGTTTTTAAAATTTAGCCTATACACACTAGAAGGCATGAAAAATTGGCAAATGGTAAAAGTTTGATGGTCTTACTTAACAAAGTGTTAGTGTGCACTCACAGCAAAGGATTTTTTTTAAGATTTTATTTATTTATTTGACAGACAGATATCACAAGGAGACAGAGAGGCAGGCAGAGAGAGAGATGAGGAAGCAGGCTCCCTGCTGAGCAGAGAGCCCGATGCGGGGCTCGATCCCAGGACCCTGGGATCATGACCTGAGCCGGAGCAGAGGCTTTAACCCACTGAGCCACCCAGGCGCCCCCACAGCAAAAGATTTTAAATGGATTTAGTGCTTCAAAGAGGTGTTCAAAAGAGGCCACAGACAAAAGCAGGAAGACTAGTCAGACATAAAATTATGCATGGTATCTTCTTGTCTCCTAATGAAAGAAAAAAGGAATTTGTAAATGTCTGTTAAGCCAACAATAGGTGCTATCCAAATTTAAGTCACTCCTTGAATTTGTAGTAGTCCAGTAGGAAAATTGGTGGCAAGCTTTGCAAAAGTAAGAAAAAAGAAAACTTCTGATCTGTTTGTTAAGGAGATTTGCTCCTGAAAAGACGCATGTTCTAAAGGAGAAATCTATCTTTAGAATACTGTCACATAATATTTATAGATAAAAACAAACACTATCTCATAGTATCCTTATACACATTTATTACAGAATTATTTAGAAATCATTTTTTCTTTATTGTCTGCTGTTATTTCTGTTCTTTTCTATCTTGAAACAAAAGTAACTTTAATGGCATCTCCAACTTCAAAGAACACAAACATACAGTTTGGTCACTGCCAGACTTCAGGGCATCTAGAGATAAAATTATTCTTTCCTTTGGGGCTTTTACAAAATAAACAATGTGCCTATATTCTGCATGTTGAATTTCATTAATGTCATTTTGTCCAACACTCTTTTAAGTTAACCCAATTGATCAAGATTCCAAAAATGGATCTGGAAAATGAACTATGGCCTGAATTTTAAGGCATTCTGTCCAGGAAATTTTGAGACAACCATGGGCAAAATGCTGAGGCTTTGTAGGACACATCTTGAGTCTTCACTAAAGATAAACTTGTAGGCCCTACCTGTGCTTAACTTCAATCAATAATATTTCTAGACCTGTTAATGGCTATTAAAAAATACTGTAGAACTCCGAAGTGTTTTTTCATAGGGAATGTTCTGACATAAGGTAGCTAAACCAAACTCTATCTCTTTTGAAAACATAAGCATCACCTAGATAGTTTCTAACCATGAATGCTTGTCCTTGGCCATTCAAACATGTCTTTGGGCATTTCACAGTCCTCTTCTCAGGCTCTCTTTGGAAAAATTTCCAGTTACTCCTGATGTTCATTGATTGATTTCATTAGTCAGAATCCTTTCCTGACCAACCTGTGACCAAACTAGATTTTTTTCACAGGAAGAATGGCTTTTCTTCCTAGGAAAACTTCCTCCAAAATGTATACAATGTTGCTGAAAAGCACATATCTAACAATAAACAACACTAAAACAATGAGAAATAGAAACTTCATTCACTGTTGGTGAGAATGGAAAGAAGTGCAACAACTTTGGAAAACAATCAGGCAGTTCTTTAAGAAGTTAAATATAGAACTGCTATCTGAACAAGCAATTCTATTCCTAAGTATAAATCCAAGAGAAATAAAAACATGCATCTACCCAAAATCTTGTGAGTGAATTAATTACTACACCCCCAAAAGTGGAAACAATCCAAATGCCCATCAAAAATATGGTAATAAATAAAATGTGCTATATCCATGCAATGAAATATTATTTGGCCATAAAAAAAGAATGAAGTGTTAATACATGCTCTAACTGGGATGACACCTGCAAATACTCTACTAAATGCAAGAAGCCTGTCACAACAGACAACATACTGTATGATGCCATTTATATGAAATATCCAGAATAGGCAGATTTACAGAATCAGAAAGTAGATTAGTGTGTGCCTAGGAAAGGGGGACAGGGAGTGGGAAGGAACGAGAAGTGACTGCTAATGGAAAGAGAATTTCTTTTTGGAGTGATGAAAACATCCTAAAATTAATTATGGCAATGGCTGTACAAGAGTGTAAATATACTTCAAATGTTATACTTTAAAATGAGTGAATTAAATGATAATTGAATTATATGTCAAGTTGTTATGTTTTAAAAAAGAGTATAATATAGCATGAGATATATATGTGCCTAAATACATATATATATTCCATATACCCAAAATAACCAGATTAAAATTTATTTAAACAACAAACATTAATTGAGCACCTAGAAAAACAGGAAGAAATACTAAACATAAAAAATGATAGAAATAGGGGACTGGGGCCAAGATGGCGGAGAAGCAGCAGACTGAAATGACATCAGGTCCCAGGAGTTCAGGTAGATAGGTATCAAACTATTGTGAACACCTACAGACTCAACAGGAGATAAAAGAGAAGAAGAGCAGCAATTCTAGGAACAGAAAAACCACCAATTTCTGAAAGGTAGGATGAGCGGAGAAGTGAATCCAAAATGATGGGAAGACAGAACGCAGGGCGCAGGGTGACAGGCCAGCTCCCAGCAAGTGGTGGAGCAGCAGAGCATAAATCAGAACTTTTGGAAGTCTGCTCCACCAAAGGACATCGCTCCAGAGGTTAAGCGGGGGTGGAGCCCTCGTGGGGACAGTGTGGTTACAGGTCCCACAGGGTAACAAAAAAATCAGGGAGTGTCTGAGTGTTGCAAAGTTCCCAGGTCTCAGAGCTGGGAAGTTTACTACAGAGACAAAGCCAAGGAGTGAGCTTTCAGATCAGGGTTACCTTGAACCATGATCCAAGGCACAGTCGGACCACTACTCTTCAAGCAGGGACCCCACAAGTGGCAGATTCAGAGAGATCCCCTCCTTCCTCCTCCGGGAGGAGCAGTGCAGGAATGCGCAGCAAGAATCTGCTGGGTTTGGAGACTCCAAACAGGACCGTGTGCTAGAGATAGAAACACCTGGTCACAGGTCAGGTGAGCACAGAGCACAGCCAGAGACCAGGGAGACAGGAGTGATTGACGGCTTTTCTCTGAGAGTGCACTGAGGAGTAGGGCCCCTAGCTCTATGCTCCTCCACGCTGGAGACTGGGAGGTTGCCATTTTCATTCCCATCCTCCAAAGATCTATGGAAGTGTTCAGGGAACAAAAGCTAACAAGAGGAACCCAAGCAGATTAGTTAGCCTGGCCGCTGGCAAGGGTGGTGCAATTCTGCCTCAGGCAAAGATATTTGATACTCACTGCAACAGGCCCCTCCTCCAGATCAGCAAGAACATCCAGCCAAGACGAAGAACACTGATCAATTAGAACTGCAGAACTCCCGAGCTAGGAGAAAGCAATCCATAGAATTCATGGCTTTTTCCATATGATCCTTTAGTCATGCAAAGTGAATTTTTTTTAATTTATTTTTCTTATTCTGATTTTTAACTTTTCCTCTTTCCTCTTTAACTTTTTTTTAAATTTTTTAATTTTTTATAAACATATAATGTATTTTTATCCCCAGGGGTACAGGTCTGTGAATCGCCAGGTTTACACACTTCATAGCACTAACCATAGCACATACCCACCCCAATGTCCATTACTCCACCCCCCCATCTCGATCCCCCTCCCCACATCAACCCTTAGTTTGTTTTGTGAGATTAGGAGTCACTTATGGTTTGTCTCCCTCCCGATCCCATCTTGTTTCTTTTCTTCTTTTCCTACCTACCCCAACCCCCATGTTGCATCTCCACTTCCTCATATCAGGGAGATCATATGATAGTTGTCTTTCTCTGATTGACTTATTTCACTGAGCATGATACCCTCTGTTTCCATCCACGTTGTTGCAAATGGCAAGATTTCATTTCTTTTGATGGCTGCATAGTATTCCATTGTGTATATATACCACTTCTTCTTTATTCATTCACCTGTTGATGGACATCTAGGTTCTTTCCATAGTTTGGCTATTGTAGACATTGCTGCTATAAACATTCGGATGCACGTGCCCCTTCGTCACTACGTTTGTATCTTTAGGGTAAATACCCAGTAGTGCAATTGCTGGGTCATAGGATAGTTCTATTTTCAACTTTTTGAGGAAATCTCCATGCTGTTTTCCAGAGCGGTTGCACCAGCCTGCATTCCCACCAACAGTGTAGGAGGGTTCCCCTTTCTCCACATCCTCGCCAGCATCTGTCATTTCCCGACTTGTTAATTTTAGCCATTCTGACTGGTGTGAGGTGATATCTCATTGTGGTTTTGCTTTGTATTTCCCTGTAGCTGAGTGATGTAGAGCACTTTTTCATGTGTCTGTTGGCCATCTGGATGTCTTCTTTGCAGAAATGTCTGTTCATGTCCTCTGCCCATTTCTTGATTGGGTTATTTGTTCTTGGGTGTTGAGTTTGATAAGTTCTTTATAGATTTTGGACACTAGCCCTATATCTGATATGTCGTTTGCAAATATCTTCTCCCATTCTGTCCGTTGTCTTTTGGTTTTGTTAACTGTTTCCTTTGCTGTGCAAAAGATTTTGATCTTGATGAAATCCCAATTGTTCATTTTTGCTCTTGCTTCCCTTGCCTTTGGCGATGTTCCTAGGAAGATGTTGCTGCGGCTGAGGTCGAAGAGGTTGCTGCCTGTGTTCTCCTCAAGGATTTTGATGGATTCCTTTCTCACATTGAGGTCCTTCATCCATTTTGGGTCTTTTTTCGTGTGCGGTGTAAGAAAATGGTACAATTTCATTTTTCTGCAAGTGGCTGTCTAATTTTCCCAACACCATTTATTGAAGAGGCTGTCTTTTTTCCATTGGACATTCTTTCCTGCTTTATCAAAGATTAGTTGACCATAGAGTTGAGGGTCTATTTCTGGGCTCTCTATGCTGTTCCATTGATCTCTGTGTCTGTTTCTGTGCCAGTACCATACTGTCTTGATGATGAGAGCTTTGTAAAAGAGCTTGAAGTCCAGAATCGTGATGCCACCAATTTTGGCTTTCTTTTTCAATATTCCTTTGGCTATTCCATATAAATTTTAGGATTTTTTGTTCCAGTTCTTTGAAAAAAATGGGTGGGATGTTGATAGAGATTACATTAAATGTGTAGATTGCTTTAGGTAGCATAGACATTTTCACAATATTTGTTCTTCCAATCCAGGAGCATGGAACATTTTTCCATTTCTTTGTGTCTCCCTCAATTACTTTCATGAGTACTTTATAGTTTTCTGAGTCTAGATATTTAGCCTCTTTGGTTAGGTTTATTCCTAGGTACCTTACAGTTTAGGGTGCAATTGTAAATGGGATTGACTCCTTAAT
>PISX010035323.1:0-13049 GCA_004024625.1 Mellivora capensis
TTTTTTTTGATATATCATTTTTTATTTTACTGAGAACACTTAACATGAGATCTAAGCCTTTCACAAGTTTTTAAGTGTACAGTACAGTATTGTTAATTCTAAGGACAATGTTGAACAACTCCCCATTCCCCCCAACCCAGCCCCCCATATTTTAATATCTACTTCTATGAATTTGACTATTTGAAATAACTCATGGAAGTACAATCATGTAGTATTTGTCCTTCTGAGACTGGCTTATTTAACTAAACATAGTGTGTCAAGTTTCATCCATGTTTTAGCATAAGGCAGAATTTCCTTTTTTATTTTTTGATTAATATTCCATTATATGTATATACTACATTTTCTTTACTCATTCATTGATCAATGGATATTGAAGTTTTTCACCTCTTGACTACTGTGAACAATGCTGCAAAGAACTTGGAGTGTAAATAGCTCTTCTAGATTTTGTCTTTAATTCTTTTTTTTAAGATTTTATTTACTTATTTGATGACAGAGATCACAAGTAAGCAGAGGGGCAGGCAGAGACAGAGAGAGGGGCATGAAGGCTCCCTGCTGAGCAGAGAGCCTGATTCAGGGCTCAATCCCTGGGATCATGACCTGAGCCAAAGCAGAGGCTTTAACCCACTAAGCCACCCAGGCATCCCTGACTTTAATTCTTATAGATAAATACCCAAAAGCAGGATTACTATATCATATTATAATTTTATTTTAAAAATTTTTGAGAAAACTCCATACTGTTTATCCTTTTTTTTTTTTTTTTTTAAGATTTCATTTATTTGACAGAGAGAGTTCACAAGTAGGCAGAGAGGCAGGCGGGGTGGGCCCGGGGGGAAGCATGCTCCCTCCTGAGCAAAGAGCCCAATGTGGGACTCGATCCCAGGACCCTGGGATCATGATCTGAGCCAAAGGCAGAGGCTTTAACCCACTGAGCCACCCAAGTGCCTCTGTTTATCCTTCTTAATCACATAGTTCTACTCTATGGAAGTCATTGCTGATAAGAGATTAGAAGAACCTGGATGTTTATAAATGCCATTCACATTAAAATGACAAAATTTAGAAAAATTAGGAAAAAAATTTGGGCAAAATTGCTGTTTGCTTTGTGGGACAAGCCATCATACATACTTCAGGAGTTATCAGAAAGAATTTTTTTTGCTCTGTATTACTAAATCAAGTCAGGGATTACTAATGGAGTTTAGAATAATTTCCAACTGAACAGTTTAAATACATAGTCTTCATGCTTAGGCCATATGTAGTAAAAGTTGGAGAAATGAATTTATGTTATATTCCTAGAAAAATAAAACTGCTGCACATCTGAAACTCATAGCAACGGTAACCTCAAGCTCATGTAAATTCAGGAAGGACTAAAAAAATGAACCTATTTACTAAGAGATAGGTTTCTAACAAGTGAGGGAAAACATTTCTTTTGGTAGTAATACATTTGTTAAATACATTATTAGTGTTCAGCATAAAACATTCCACGTACTTCTGTCTAAATATGCATAAATGTAAGAGCCAGATGGATTGTGCTAATGCCAGCATTGCAAAACAGTACCTCAAGCAGAACCACTCTGTAATAACTAGACTAATCAGTAATTGCTTTGGTGTTCATCAAAATATCATTAATCCTTATAAATTAAGTGGTTATTAATGCACATGAAATATGGATATACAAAGAAAAAAATCTTTGTAATTATTGTTTTTATTGCTGTTCTCTGTATTTAGGAGTTATATTAAAGGGAGGATTGTAACACTACATTTAGGTCCTTGTAACAGACACACTTCAAACCAGACTATACACATTGTTTTAATTCCTGAGCATTTTCTCTACAGCCATCTTATCGCTAAAAGAGTATGCCTCTGGCATTTTTGTCTTGAAAAGCCCTAAATTCACCTTTATTCCAAGTAACATTTTTTTCAATTTGCAGATGAGGCAAATTCCATGCTATTAAGTGACAGACAGACATATCACTTTGCTTATAGATCTTTTAATTCTTTTTCCATCTATTTTTATATTTGTTTTTAAATTTTCTTTAATTAAAACACCACATACATACAGAAGAGTTCATAACTTAGGTCCATAGATCTATTAATTATCATAGACAAAACACACTCAGGTAAATAGCACCAAGGACAAGAAATAAACTGTTACCAATACCCAAAAAGATAGACAAGTCTTTCCCTAAACACTACCCTCCTTTTCCACCCCAAAAAAAACACTCTCCAGATTCCTAACACAATATATAAACTTCTCTTATCCTTGAACTTTATGTAAATGAAATCATAAAATATGTGGGCTTTCCTTAAATTCTGAATATTTGGATTTTTTTTTAATTACAGTTCAGTATTGCATTGCATGAATTTAACAGCTATCTTTTCAAAGCCGTGTCCTCACATAGTGGAAGGAGCTAGGGAGCTCTGTGGGATCTCTAAAAACACTCTAATAATCCCATTCATAAGTGTTCCATCCTTATGACCTAAGCACTTCCTAAAGATGATATTTCCTAATACCATCATGATGGATATTAGATTTCAACATGAACTTTGGGGGAACACAAATATCAGTCCATAGCACGAGGGGCAGGAAACATATATCCTGTAGAGAAGAATTCCAAACCATATATACAGATACTCTGCTTTCAAGGGTTGAGCATAATTCTCTATTGCTTAATTGTGTGCTGCTCATAGTGACTTCCTTCCAGAAAGGCGTGTGGGGAAGAACAACTCTACAGTGAAGAAACTCTAAATTTTACCTCTATGGTTTTCCTACAAAACCACACATAATCCCAGCCTAATCATAAGACAAACATTAGGCAAATCTCAGTTGTGTGGCATTCTACAAAATAATTAACTCCTCCAAATTGCCAAGGTCATCAATATCAAGGTCTGAGAAAAATTATTGTCAAGAGAAGGCTAAGCAAATATGACCTCTAAATGTACTATGGAATCCAGGATGGGATCTTGGAACAGAAAAAGAACATTAGTTAAAAACTAAGGAGATATGAATAAAGTATGGGGTATGATTAATGGCAATGTATCAACAACAGTTCACTAGTTGTGCCAAATGCACCATACTGATATATTAACAATAGGGAAAACAGGATGTGAGGGTGTATGACAGCCCTTTTTGTAACTTTTCTATAAATCTAAAACTATTTTAATATAAAAAGCTCGTTACAAATACTACAAGAAAGTGAAAAGTCCAGCCATTTAAGGTAAGCATATGTTAAAATACACATAAACAATAAAGCCCTTGTATTTGGAATACACAATGTAAGTAATTTTTAAAAAGAAATCTTAATGTATAAGGTTTACCCATTTTTAGGATACTGTTTGATGAGCTTCAACCAAAGTATGTGGTCATTTAACTAATACCACCAAAAAGATTAAGAATAGTCCCATCACTTAAACTCTTTTGCAATCATTTTGCAATCAATCCCTTCCCCCATCCCAACCATTCCATTGATTTTCCTCATTGGTTTTTTTTTTTTTTTTTCTGTTTTCTCTTTCATTGATGTCTGGTTTTATGTTTAGTATTTTCTTCCTTCTGCTTACTTTGATTTAATTTACTGACTTTTTCCAGTTTCCTAAGGTAGAAGCCTACATCATTAATTTTAGTCCTTTCTTTCTGTTTTAATATAAATACTGTTATAAATTTCCCTGTAAACATTGCTTTAGCCCAATACCAAAAATTTAATTGGGTGTGTTTTTATTTTCATGTAGTTCAAAATATTTTCTAATTTTCTTTGTGGTTTTTTTTCTCTAACATATATCTTACTAAAAAAATGTTGTTCAATTTCAAAGTATCTCAATTTTGTCAGTCATCTCTCTGTTATTGATTCATAAGTTGATTCCATTCCAGTCAGATAACAATCTCTATGATTTTAATCCTTTTAAAACTGTTATGTCTTACTTTTGTGGCCCAGGATATGGTCCATATTTTGGTGAAAGTTTCATGTATACTAGAGAAAAGGTGTGCATTCTGTCACAGGCAGCTAAAGTGTTCTATAAACATTAATTATGTTGCTTGCTCATGTTCAAATGTACTACATGATTATTGATTTTTAATCTAATTACTCTTTTTATGACTGAGAAAAGAATGATGAGATCTCATACTATAATTGTGGATTTTCTATTTCTCCTTTCATATATTTTGATTTTTTTATATACTTTGAAGTACAGCTTCTTGGCTTATACACATTTAGAATTGCTATGTCTTCTTGATGAACTGGCCCTTTTTGTTAACATAAAGTATTCCTTTTCAGCCCACAAGTAATATTTATCCTTCCAAAGTCTAACTTTCTTATTAGTATAGTCCCTCAAGATTTCTTTTGATTAGTATTTTCATTGATTTATATATAATCTACTTTATCTTTGTATTTAAAGTCAGTTTTTACAGTGGAAAAAGACAGTCTCTTCGATAAATGGTGCTGGGAAAATTAGACAGCTACATGTAGAAGAATGAAACTCAACCATTCTCTTACACCATACACAAAGATAAACTCGAAATGGATAAAAGACCTCAACTTGAGGCAGGAATCTATCAGAATCCTAGAGAAGAACATAGGCAGTAACCTCTTCAACATTGGCCACAGCAACTTCTTTCAAGATATGTTCCAAAGGCAAAGGAAACAAAAGCGAAAATGAACTTTTGGGACTTCATCAAGATCAAAAGCTTCTGCACAGCAAAGGAAATAGTCAACAAAACAAAGAGGCAACCCACGGAATGGGAGAAGATATTCACAAATGACACTACAGAGACAGGGCTGATATCCAAGATCTATAAAGAACTCCTCAAACTCAACACACACAAAACAGATAATCATATCAAAAAATGGGCAGAAGACATGACAGACACTTCTCCAAAGAAGACATACAAATGGCTAACAGACACATGAAAAAATGTTCATCATCACTTAGCCATCAGGGAGCTTCAAATCAAAACCACATTGAGATACCACCTTACACCAGTCAGAATGGCCAAAATCAAGAAGACAGTAAACAACAAGTTTTGGAGAGGTTCTGGAGAAAGGGGAACCCTCCTACTGTTGGTGGGAATGCAAGTTGGTCCAGCCACTTTGGAAAACAGTGTGGAGATTCCTTAAGAAATTAAAAATAGACCTACCCTATGACCCTGCAGTTGCACTACTGGGTATTTACCCCAAAGATACAGATGTAGTGAAAAGAAGGGCAACCTGTACCCCAATTTTCATAGCAACAATGGCCACAGTTGCCAAATTGTGGAAAGAACCAAGATGCCCTTCAATGGACGAATTGATAAAGAAGATATGGTCCATATATACAATGGAGTATTATGCCTCCATCAGAAAGGATGAATAGCCAACTTTTGTATCAACATGGATGGGACTGGAAGAGATTATGCTGAGTGAAATAAGTCAAGCAGAGAGAGTCAAGTATCATATGGTTTCACTTACTTGTGGAGCATAAGGAGTAACACGGAGGACATTGGGAGATGGAGCAGAGAAGTGAGTTGGGAAAATTGGAGGGGCAGACAAACCATGAAAGACTGTGGACTCTGAGAGACAAACTGAGGGTTTTGGAAGGGAGGGGGGTGGGGCTTTGGGTGAGACTGCTGGTGGGTAATGTGGAGGGCACATATTGCATGGAGCACTGGTTGTCTTGCATAAATAATGAATGCTGGAACACTGAAAAGAAATAAAATAAAATGGAAAAAAAGCCAGTTTTTATGGATAGCATAAAAAACAATGAGTTGCTAATATTAATATAAAAGACACACATCCTCATTAAAATCCAGAAAATTCAGATAGCTATTTAAAACCATGCAATGGTAGATGAAAAAATTATTGTTTCTTCTGTTTCCTTCCAGATTTTATATGTATTTGCCCCCTAAGTTTGTTCTCCTAGGTTTTTGAAACTCCTAAATCACTTGGCCTTCTGTTTTGTTCCTCTAAACAAGAATCCTAGGTATCATCTTGGAATCATCCCACCTCCTCACATTCTCCTTTCCTTTGGATCTCCTCTCAAATTACATGAGTTCTCTTTTCAATGTTCGAAATGTCTGAAGTCTAAACATTCTTCAGCATATCCACTTTAGTTCAAATGATCATTACAGTATCTATTGTCTGAAGCATCACAATATCATTTTTAACTGGCCTAGACATTTTTCTTCCTCTTAACCCAGGGCAGATAAAGTTTACAGAATGATGCAAATGGATCTGGAAGGGTAAGGCAAGATAACTATAATATATGTTATTACAACCCTAACCAGTATTTAATACATTTGACTTTTATTCAACCCTCATAGGAAATAAGATGCAAAAAATTTTGTGAGATCAACCTTGAATTTGAGTCAGAAATCAGAAGGAAATTTCATGAAGTCCCAGGTTCTCTGGGTGGGTTCTTTGGCTCATAGTTTAGTGTATTACTAGCTATACAGTTTAGACTCCATTTGTTTTATTGTTTAGATTCCTTCACAGTCCTTAATTTTATATCAGGTAGCTAAGGTTTGGAAGGGTTAAACAAGGAATTGATAGAGTTACTATCAGAACTATATTAAAAACAGTCATGAATGGTCTCTATTATACTATCTTGCCTTACTAGAGGCAGGAAATCTTTGTAATTTCTCCAATTTGAAATAATGGGGAGGCTAATTGTTGGCTATGGGAATGGGTAGCTTCCGTAATTAGAGAATCAAGTTGAAGGAAGAATCTATAGAACTTGATGAAAAGATAAACACCACATAATGACTTTAGAGAAGGCAAGATGGATGGTGGAGTTTAAGGCCCTGAGAGAATTGTGCCTCGTTTATTGTAGAGGCACCTGGGATTACACGTAATTATTCTATGTTTCTTTGTTGGGTTATTGATTTGAGGAGCTTGGGTAACTCCTGTCCCAGTTGTAATTCAGCTGCTGTGATTTTATACTGAAAACATCTAACACACCCCCTAATTCAATGACAGATAACTACACTGATATATTTGACACATTTTTGTTGCTCTTGCTTTTGTTATTTTCATTTTTCTTCTCAGACTCCAGCTGTCCTTAGGTCCATCTGTTTTTATTGCATTTACCATATACTGTTCAGCATGAAGCTTACTGGAAGCACATTCATGTAAATCTGCAGGTGCAAAGTTGATGTGTTCGGCACCTGCAAACATTTGGAAAATTCACCAAGAGGCATTTTCAACTGTGAGGGGATGGGAAAAAAAAACAATTAGTGGATAACGTAAAACCTTAATATTGTTATTCTTATTATTTTTTCAAAACCAAATGTCTTCCAGTATGTCTCCTAGAGGACCAAATCTAAGCCAAGTTTGAATTAAAAATAAAATAATAACTCATTTTGGGTTCTCCAAACACATTAAAGCACTAGAAATTCTCTTAGCTGCCTGCAAAAGAAAACCATTCTTCTTAATGGTCATATAATTAAAATTGGAAAAAATACATTTTTACAGAGCTCTTTGTAAGCTCTTTGTAAGTAAAAATTACCTGTGGGGAAACAATATGAGGTATTTCCATTTGAAATGTTTTTCTCAAATAAAGTTCATTCTCTCTTCCAATGCCTTCATCAACCAGCATCAATAAGCATTTGTCCCAACCACTTATTAAAAGATGAGAACCCTCCATGCAGTAAAATAGAAAGTAAAAATTCAAATTTCTCATCTCTTTCAATTTTAATTAACCACCAATCATTTTAGTGTGTGTATTCTTTCTTTCATACATAGTGTTGTGGCTGACTTTTAAGAGTTAACATAAATTAAGAAATGCAAAGTTACAACTCCTTCGGCAATCAAGAAACTAGATCAGTATTTTTTTTCACTTATTTTGTTCGTGGTATCATATATATTGAGTCAAAAAAATGGGTAAACACAAAGCACTTTGATTGATCTGACCTTCCAGGAAGTTCTTTGGAATTGACACTTAGTCCCTTATGGCTGAATTGCAGTGGTGTTAAGAGAATAACAGAAGTTTGGGTGCCTGGGTGGCTCAGTGGGTTAAACCCTCTGCCTTTGGCTCAGGTCATAATCCCAGGGTCCTGGGATTGAGCCCCCATTGGGCTCTCTGCTCAGCAGGGAGCCTGCTTCCTCCTCTCTCTCTGTCTGCCTCTCTGCCTACTTGTGATCTCTGTCTGTCAGGTAAATAAATAAAATCTTTAAAAAAAAAAAGAGAGAGAATAACAGAAGCCTGTTAAAATTTACCTTATTCTAATTTGAGTTGTGTTTATAATAGAAAGCAATACAGATCTACTCTTTCGGCATTACTCTTTCTTTATTATAAGATTTTCAGTATCAAGCCACAAAAATGTAATTTGAGAACCTCTTGGACCTCATTGCAGTAAAAATGGGACAATAAAGAAAAGAGGTGCTTCACTTATAAGAAATGCCATGACCAGTTACTTTTCTTTATATTATTTTATTAAACCCTGCAATAGTCTCTAGAAGTTGAAGTAATTGTATTTTCTATAACAGAGTCTCATAATATCATTTACTTAGTATGCTATTATATACTCTAAATGACTTACACATTTTTTTTTATTGAATATGCTTGATTCTCTTAGAAGGGAGATGCCAGTATAATCTCCATTTTATAGATGAGGACACACAGGTAGAGGGGAGTTACACAACGTACCCAAGTCACAAACCTAGTAAGTGGTAGAAATGGAATTTGAAGCCAGGAAATCTTGATTCAACATCGCCATACCTAGCCACAACGTGATAGCACTGAAGTCACTAATGCATTTGTCAATCAAAATTACAGAAAATGAATGAAAAAAAAAAGCCAAGATAATATCACTTAGTGGTTCTATTCAAATCCATACTAGAAAATGACAGTATCATTAACACAGATGGTATGGGGCTATGGCATTGCCTAATCCTGGAAAAGCTACGACACCAACATACTTTATAATAATTTCCCAACATCTATGTCTTTGACGTTATCTACATATCACATGTATTCAAAATGTAATCCAAAATATAACCTACCAGAAAAGGTCCAAACTGACAACTCAAGTGTACCAATGAGAGCAATTCCTCAACTATAAAAATATTCATTGGTCTCTTCACTTTTTTGGGTCCTAAACTCTAGAGGCAGTTTAGATCAAGAAGAGTGGAGGGATTCAAAGAAAAAAATGGTAATTTTTAAAAGATGGGCATGATAATTAAGAACATTTATTTTTATCCTTTTACTTCAAATGAGGTCAAATTCTTATCTTTAGATTCAAGTTACTTTATTTGTTTTTAAGGATCAAAGATAAAAAAAGATGTTCGACATCATTAGCCACTAGAAATGCAAATAAGTATCACAGTAAGATACCACTACACCTCCACTAACATGGCTAAAATTAAAGACTGACCATACTACCCATTGTCAAGGATGTGGAAAAATTGGAACTCTTACAACCCAGTATAACTGTGGAGCTGTTAAAGTTATATCACCGCTTTGGAAAACAATTTGTCAGTTTCTTAAAAAGTTCCAACAAACAGAGGCCATGTTGCTAGGGGTTCTATGACAGATTTGTTCCAATGTTATTAAATTTTATAAATTCAACAGTTTTGACACATTGTTCCACTTGTGTTATTCTTGTAGAGCTCCTGAAGCCACCATCTGCTTTACAAATTAAACTTCTCTATTTGTTTTTAATTTGGACATCCATTTCTTATCTCACACATCTTATTCTTTTCTGGCTATAAAACACATATGTATCCTTCAAAAGCCAATCCAATTATTTTCTCCTCCATGAAGCCCTCCCTGATCTATTCTCAATGGTATTGGTTTGCTAGCACTGTTATAACAAATTACCACAAACTTGGTGACTTCAAAAACAGAAATTTATTCTCTCACAGTTCTGGAAGCTATAAGTCTAAAACAAAGATGTTTCAGGGGCATACTCTCTCCAAAGACTTTAAAGAATACCCCTTCTTTGTCCCTTCCAGTTTCTGGTGGTCTGAAGCATTTCTTAGCCTGAGATGGCATAAGTCTAATCTGTGCCTGTGTCTTCACACGGCTGCATTCTCCCTATGTGTCTGTATCTCTGCATCTGATTTTCCTCTTATTATAAGGACACCAACTATAGCTGAATTTAGAGTCACTTTAACACAGTTTGACTTTATCTTAACTAATTAAATCTGCAAAGACACTATTTCCATATAATTTCACAGTTGGAGGTCCCAAGTAGACATGAATTTTGAGGAGATGTTATTCAACCCAGGAGAGTCCACATTGTGGCCACGAAAAATTCACATCCATCCCGCATCCCTCAAAATGCATTCACCCCATCTCAACCTCCCAAAAAAGTCTTAATCCATTTGAATATTAACTCTAAATCCAAAGCCTCATATACATATGAAATCAAAAATTTTCAAACTGTTATCATCTAAATAATCTAAATGATTTATGAGTAAGATTCTGGGTATGATCAATCCTGGGACAAAATTTGTCATCATCTCAAAACCTGTAAAACAAATTATCTGTTTCTCAAGGGCAATCGTGGGGCAGGCATTTGGATAGACATTTATATTCTGAATGGAAGAAAACAAAAAAGTGACGGAGCCACTGATCTAAAGCAAATTTGGAATCAACAGGGTAAATTCCATTAGGTTTCAAGCCCTGAGAATAATTTTCTGTGGTTCAGGCCACCCCTAGGATTATGGAGGCTCTGTCGTTCTGGTTTAGCTCATCTTCTGGGTCTTCAGGGCTCCTATTATCTCATGCCTCTAGGCCTTCTTACCTGGCCTCTGCCTCTTCCCTCAAAGCCATTTTTCCTTTTCTTCAAAGGGAGTATGTGCTACCACCCTGAGAAGTTTTATCAACTTGTTTCTTGCTTATAGAATCCTAGAATTCAACAGCCTTCCCTCATTTCATCCTGTCTCTGGCCCCTTCAGTCCAAGTTGGCAGTGCTTCTGTTGTTAAAATATTCTCAAAAATCTGTCAGTCTTCCATGTATGTAGACAGACCCTGTACCAGTACACAAGAAGGTTCTCTACAAAAAAAAAAAAAAAGAAGAAGAAGACCTCTTTAAAAACACATTCAAGGCCAAAAATTCTTTTTAACAGAGAGCAGAATTGTAATATTAATAATTTCTCAAACTATTTACAGTTTTTTTAAATGGATCTCCAATTTTATAAATTTCAAATGTTTGATTTTTTAAAATTTTCTTATTCTCTCTTCAATGGTTTTTTCCAGGAAAAAGTTTTCTTCATGTGATTGTGCTCACTTGTGTCCTTGCCAAATAGTCGACTTATTCTAATAATAATTTAAAAAAATAAAAATAAAGCAAAACAAATGCAAAAAAATCTTAATGAAGAACTTCCAAATACTCTCTTAAATCAATCACTATTTCAGTGAAAAATGAGGGTTATGGAATAACAGTTTTTTTATTTAGCAGTTTATCCCATTGATTCCTCTAAGAACCGTAAGTTAACTGTGAATTTCAAGGCAATTTCAAATGTTTCAAAAACTAATGGAAATAGTATTTATAAATCTATACAAGTCAATGTACCTTAGTAAGAGTGTGGGGTTGGATTGTCAGACTGAATATGTTTTAAGCTTATATCCTATATTTACTAGGTCTGGAACCTTAAAGGATGTATTTTTTAAGCATCAAATTCTTCATCTGTAAAATCTGTATAATATCAACACTCTGTTTGGTTGATGGAATAGACTCAATGAAATGATCACTTATGATAATACCTGTCCCACAGAAAATGCTTTTTCATTTCATTTTTATTTTCATTTTTTTCTCTCTTCATGAACAACATGCTTATAAAATTTGGCACTACTTATAATTAATAAGATTCTTATCAGCTGGTATTATCACTATTGATGGTAGAATTTAATTGATGTGGTAAACAATTAAAAAATTATCACTCTTGTGATAAATTTTAATCGATGTGGTGATCTCATTCCAACCAACTGCTGAGATTGGCAGATATATATGGCCTTCATAAAGATGAAACAAGAAATAAATATGAATGCTACTTAATAAACATATTTTAGTAAATTACTTTTTTTCTAATAATGTGATAAGAAACAATACAATATAACTTTGGTAATAAAAATTAGGGATGATAAAACTTTGAATGTTTAATTCTTCAACCTTAGTCATACCTGAGATAGTTGACACCTAAGTTTCTCTTTCTCTTTTTGTCCTATCCTCCACTTCCTGTACAAAGAGTCCCATATGTGGTGGAGACAACTTGTTGTTGAATAATGAAATTAATTATGGTGGAAGGTGTGATGGGATTGGAGAGGATGGTAGTGGAGGACTTGGTAAGTATGTCTCCACTTGTCATGGAGAACGTTATCTTCTTTGACTAGAAAATTTAAAATCCAATTGCTACTTTTCCAGAACAAAATTAATGTAGTTACATACAATAACAACAAAAGAATCACAATCATGCTTTTATATTAACATTTACAATGTGACAATTGTTTATCTGGGCCTATGAATTTTTGTTTCAGCTTGTGATCTTATCACTCAGCTGGAGTGTTTATCAAAAATGAATAGATTTTTAAAGATCTATCTCAAATCAGCTCTGTAGCATATATCAGTTGTGATTGTGCTTGTATAAGTGGAAATAGGATGTCTTCTCTTTGGGGGGCTATTTGTTTTTATCCTAATTACCAGAAAAGATTAAAAAATAAATTTGCACAAATTATTCCAGCAGCCCATATTTGATTTCAAACTGTCAGAAGATTTTAATAAAACCTTTATTGTAACATAAACAAGAAAAGTGATAACTTTAAAAATATTTTTATGTTTTCTCATTTTCTTTTTTTTTAAATTAAATTTTATTTTTTTTATTTATTTTCAGCATAACAGAATTCATAGTTTTACACCACACCCAGTGCTCCATGCAATGCGTGCCCTCCACAATACCCACCACCAGGCTACCCCAACCTCCCACCCCCCGCCCCTTCAAAACCCTCAGGTTATTTTTCAGAGTCCATGGTCTCTCATGGTTCATCTCCCCCCCAATTTCCCTCAACTCCCTTCTCCTCTCCATCTCCCCATGTCCTCCGTGTTATTTGTTATGCTCCGCAAATAAGTGAAACCATATGATAGTTGA
>PISX010035324.1:0-13046 GCA_004024625.1 Mellivora capensis
GTTGGTTGACAATTCTAACAGAAAGTAAATGTTTGTCTTTATTAAACCAAGATCTACTGCCCTACGGCTTCCATGTACTGTGACTCAAGTTTAAAATTTTTTTACAGGGGCACCTGGGTGGCTCAGTGGGTTAAGCCTCTGCCTTCAGCTCAGGTCATGATCTCAGGGTCCTGGGATCGAGCCCTACATTAGGCTCTCTGCTCAGCAGGGAGCCTACTTCCCCCCTTCTCTCTCTGCCTGCTACTCTGCCTACTTGTGATCTGTCTGTCAAAAATAAATACACTCTTTAAAATTAGTTTAAAATTGTTTTTACTTTGGGATTAAGTTTGCTTTTTTTTTTTTTAATAGGGCAGCCCTTCATATATCTGAACAATTTTTATTGCCACCCTGAATCTTCTCTTCTCCCCTTTCAAAAAATGGAAAGTAATTTAGTAAGTTATCCCTCCTCTCTCAGCCCCTTAGATCCGCAACTTTTTATCTTGATCCCATCGAAGTGGAGTAAGCTAGGTAGGGGCTGGGATGAGAGGAAAGTCTTTAACTTGCTTTTGGGAAAGTCCTTTCCTGTCTTTTGCCTGATGCCATTGCAAGAAATAGGTGGTGTGGGGGAATGGTTCATAACATGCCTATTGAGAAATCTGGAGACAAACGATTATTTGAAAAATGTTTCAGCATCTCTGCAAAACTATCATTAGCATCTATAGTGGCTATGATTATTTTTTAAAAATTTTTATTTAAATTCAATTTAGTTAACATATAATATATGTATTAGCAATTCATCAGCTGAGTGTAACACCCCAGTGCTCGTTACATCATGTGCCCTCCTTAATGCTCATCTCCTAGTTAGTTACCCCATCCCTCACCTGCCTCCCCTCCGGCAATCCTATAGTGGCTATGATTATTGAAGAAGGCTGGGAAAACATTCCCTGAAGCAATATAGGGTTAATAAAAATGACAAAATTTGTATCAGAAAATCAAAATATATATGTACTTTGTGTTTCTGTGCTGGTTTCAGGAGCCTGAAGCTATTTTGTATCCTATGTTGTGTCCAGTAATGACTCTAAAAGGTTGCAGTAGCTCACAGGATGTGGTTGTTACTGTATAAAACACTTCGTGTGTGGTAAGATCAGGACCACAAATTCTTTACCATTCCACTCAGAGATAGTTAGGGAGGGTTTAATTCTTGTCCCCTCAAATCTATGCTGACTTTTGTGACATGCTTCACCAGTAGAATGAAATAGAAGTGATAATCTGGGGTCTGAGACTATTTTAAAAAAAAGTTTCTAGGGGCACCTGGTTGGCTCAGTGGGTTAAAGCCTCTGCTTTCGGCTCAGGTCGTGATCCCATGGAGCCTGCTTCCCCCGTCTCTATCTGCCTGCCTCTCTGCCTACTTGTGATCTCTCTCTCTGTCAAATAAATAAATAAAATCTTAAAAAAAGAAAAGTTTCTAGCTTCTATTCAGACCTCTTGGAACATGAACTCTTGGAACCTAGTTGCCAGACTGTCAGAGAGCCCAAGTAGCTCTGTGGAGAGGCTCACTGGGGAGGAGCCAAGGCTTTTGGCGAACAGCCCTGGGAGATGTTCCCACCTGGCAGCCATCTTGGAAGTGTGTCTTCCAGTCTCAATGTAATCACTTCAGCTGATGCCTGTAGGGATGAACCCTGACCAAATTCCTGACCTGCAAAATAAAACTGCTCTTTTAAGCCCCTAAATTTGAGTTGTTTTTTAATGTAGCACCAGATAACTAGACTGGCATGTATTAACATATTTTATTCTCACATTTACCCTTTGAGGGAAGTACTCTTAGTTACACTGTTTTGCTGATGATGAAATGGACCCAGAGGTGTTACATAATTTGCCTGAGATCCTACAACTAACAAGCTGGGGACATGGGAATAGAATCGAGGGCTGTTTGATCCCCCAGACCCACTTTAAATGTTTGAGCCAAATTGTTCATGTAATTTCACTGCTTGGATCTCAACTTCAAAAAATAAATTTCGGCTAATTGAGTGTGTGGAGACTTTAGTTTTTCAGACACCAAGTGACCTCTTCTTAGTATTAGGATCGTGGTTATTCTTAAACAGGTAAGGACTTTTGGAATCACCCAGAAAGTAAGCAGTTGCTTTTCCCTGATAAGGTGCTCACTTATCCATATCCGTTCTCTGGATCATATCTGAGATCACAGAGGTAAACACAAAGAGGTTCTGACTAGTGAGAAGTGAAACAGAAACCGTAATTGGCAAAAGAGACAACCTGTACCAAACCACAACACACAAGACAAACCATTTAAGCACAGACCCCTTCAACCCCAACCCATTCAGACCCCTGTGTTCAAGTGAAGTCATCAACTTGATCTAATATTAACTGTATAAGGACTCATATCTTGTAGCGGTAAAAACCGCTGGTCGTTCCAGGAATCCACCTGGTTTACGAATTCTGACCCATCCCTGTGCAGACCTGCTCATTAAACCACCGCCTTAAACCAGACCATCTTAAACCACCACATGACAAAACCCTGTCCCCCCAAACCTTGTAAATATCCTTCCCCAAATGTTTGAGATACATCACAATTCCCCTGCCATGTGTTCCCCTTGCTACAGGAAGCTCAGAAAGCAAACCTCCCCCCTGCAACAGGTGTATTTTGGTGATCTTTGGTGGGTGGACTTTAGTAGCAGAAGAAAAGATATAAGGAAGCCTAGCTTAGGTAACAGAAACTTAAAAATCAGACATTATACCTCGAGGAATGTATTAGCTTGAGAAGGCTGCCCTAATAGAGCACCACAGACCTGGCAGCTTAAACAACAGAAACTGGTTTTTCACAGTTCTGGAGGCAGGAGGCCCAAGGTCAAGGTGTCAGCTGTTGACTTCTCCTGGGTTTGTAGACAGCTGCCTTCTTGCCGTACCCTCGCAAGCTGTGTGTGTGCATCTCGGGCATCTCTTTGTGCCTCGGAATTTCCTCTTCTTATAAGACCAGTCTGTTTAGGTGAGGGCTCATCCCAATGGCCTGATTTTAACTTAATCACCTCTTGAAGGGCTCTGTCTCCAAACACATCACATTTTGAGGTGGTGGGGCTTCAACAGGTTAAACTATGGGGGACGCATTTCAGCCCATAACAAGGAATGTGGGTGTTTGGGGTCTGTTTCCAGTAGGTAAGCTGGCTTGGGATGCAGGGTACTGGAGTGGTCTTTTCCTCTTGATGCTCTACTCCCGTCATTCAGGTGAGTGTGCTAGACCTTGATTGAACCTCCCTCAGCTTGAGGCTTGTAAACAACACATTCGATGAATCATGGACAGGTTCCCTGAGCAAATTCTGTGAAAGGCACCATCCAGATTCCCCGCCCCCCCACCCCCCCGCCAATGTGATACAAATGAGAAATAATATTCTCAAGTTCAACATGCCCTGCAGTCAGTCCCTATCACCCTCAGGGTACCTCTCACTGCCCTTTTCTCAGTCAAGTATCAGACTCAAGTAAATGGAGGTGATATTATAGGGATAGGGAGACCATAGTGCTTCATTTAACACAAAACCAAATAATTTGCAAACTTTAGCTATTTGAAACCCAACTAGTTGTTGGTCTGCTTATCTTCACATCCTGCAGACTTTGGATTGCCTGATCCTTTAATAACTAGTAGAATTGCTCCAACATTCATCCCATATGCTGTTGGAAATCCAGTGTTCTCCCCAGTACCTCCAGAGATCTCTGGAAACTTCTATTTCTTCGGGTCACAGCATGCTTTAGTTTCCTGTTGCTTCTGAATCCCCCTCATTCCTTCCCAGCTACAACTTCTTCCCAGAGGACCTCCTCTTTTTATAAATACCAACATGACTTTTAGAAGGCCCAGTACTAACCACAAGTTTGCATGCTTGACAGGAATTCTCTACACACATGCTCAGTACATTTTGTCAAAATTGAACTCTCTTTTGGTCTGGTGATGGCCACCTTATACAGCTTAATTTGGCTGTTTATATTTATTTTAATGGGATTTGGGGAGGAAGAAGGGTATGCTTGGTTAGTTATCTTGAACTAACTTCTAGTTTTCAAAGGCAAAAATATATATAACGATTCCATTATAAGTAAAAGAATTTCAAAGAGCTAAAATTTCCACATCAACCTGTATGATTCATAACATCACACCCAGGGTTTCTAAGTTACAGTTATAAATTTCACTTTTTCATGCATTATGAAGTTTCTGTAATTAACCTTTCAGAAAGAAAAATCTTGCTTTCCAAGAAAGTCTGCATAGTTACCCCGATGAACTTGAAATAGTTCATATAGACTCTAGTGAAATAAATATTTCAATCATATGATATTCTAGCATTTCTGAAATAATGTGGAGAAAAGTTGAACTGAAGAACAGGGCATGCAATTTACTTGTCTAGGTACCTCATTTAGACATCTGCAGTGTCTGGCACACATTAGAAACTCAATATGTTTATATATAATCAGTGAGTGAGAAAAAGGATTCTGGTTTTTTTTTTTTTTTCTATCAGTTCCTATATTGGCCACTAGAAGGCGCTGGTTGCAACGATTAAAAAATTAGAATTCCTAAAAATTTATATATAGCATTTAATTGTTATCTGTAGTATTAATTCTAAAATCCGTCTTCATCACACTTTATGTGCAATGTGACTTCTGATATTTCATTTGATAAAGGCAGGATTATTTGAGGACTACCCTGACTTTTCTGTTAACAGAATTGCAGTTTCTAACGTGAATAAGGCTCTAAGGAGAAGAATCAGATCTCCATCAGGGAATGTGGAGAGAGAAAAAAAGTTTAGATAGTGGAAAAGGAGTAGAAAACATAATCAAAAGAACACAACGAGGGCGCCTGGGTGGCTCAGTCGCTAAGCGCTTGCCTTCTACTCGCGTCATGGTCTCATGGTCCTGGGATCAAGCCCCACATCGGGCTCGCTGCTTAGCGGGAAGCCTGCTTCTCCCTCTCTCACTCCCCCTGTTTGTGTTCCCTCTTTCACTGTGTCTCTCCCTGTCAAATAAATAAAATCTTAACACACACACACACACAACTATGAAGAGGAGAAAATGAACAAAGTGCATCTTTTAAAAAAGTATTGTTATTTATTTATTTGAGAGACAGAGAGAGCGATCAGAGGAAGGGGCAAAGGGAGACGGAGAAAGAGAATCACAAGCAGTTTCCACATTCAGTGCGGAGCCCCACGCACTCGATCTCCACCCTGAGATCATGACCCGAGCCGAAATCAAGAGTCAGATGCCCCCCAAAGTGCATCTTTTGACGTGGAATTTCCTCATTCACTTGTCCTCAACCAGAGTTTCTAAACTTGGGTGTGGTAATGGGTCAAAGGGTGCCCTCCCTGTCTCCACCAAGAGTTGTCTCCAGAACCTATGAACGTGAGCGGAAAGGTTTTTGCAGGTGTAATAACGCGCGGGTCTCCAGCGGGGGGCGCTGTATCCAGGGACAAGCGTCCTTGGGAGAACCGGCGCATGAGCGGACGCACGGAGGGAAGACATTGTGAAGACAAGGCAGACGCCGGCCAGGGGCAGCCTCGAGGAACGCGGCAGCAAGAGCCGAAAGAGGCGCGGAACAGAAGGAGCCTTCGAAGCGAGTGCTGCCCTGCCCTCACTTACAGAACTGTGAGAAATTAAGGGTTTTTTGTTTGTTTGTTTGTTCTGTGTTTTTTCTGGCAATCTGCTAGGACCGTCCTAGAAACGATTTCAAGCGCGCATCACGCTCACCCGGGGGGCTTGTTAAAGCCCAGCTGGCTGGCCGCGGGCTCCCGGAGTATGGGATTCCGTAGGTCAGAGTTGGGGCCAAGGTTTTGCATTTCTAACAAGTTCTCAGGGGATGGCGGTGCTGCTGGTCTGGGAACAGCACTTCGAGAATCGCTGTTCTCAACCTGTGGTTTTCAACACGGGCTTCGCACGACAGGCTCGCTTGGGATGCTTTCAAAGTACCCGGATCTTCTGACCTTTTATTAGTACGTGGTGGGACCTAGGGATCAGGGCTTTTAAAAGCCACCCCCCGACCCCGACGCTGATTTAGAGCTGACAACGAACGACTTGAGACCTGCCATGTACCTGAAAAAATTCTCCAAAGGAGCCTGTGGCAGGAAAAAGGGTCTTTCTGTGAGACCGTAAAGGCAATGGCATGGAATCATGAATAAGTTAGCAGCGGTTATTGCTTTATTTCTAAGAAATCAGGAACGAAAATAATCTGTTTGAAAAATGATTTCCTAGAATTGTAGAAAGACCTTGAGATTACAGTTCATTCCCAGAGGACCCAGGTCACAGGACCTGCTGCTGTTGTTACCACATGGTAGAGACTAGCGGTTTGGTCCCATTCTTCTCCGCAGTAAGTTCTGGGTAATATCTCGAACATGGTGCCGTGGGACTTTGTCGTCTTAGAAATGCACATTTTGTGGAGTAGGATTTATGGCTTAAACACCCGAGACACAAAACAGGACTTTGCCAGCAAGGCAATGTCAGCACATAGAGGAGTTAAACCACAGATTTTGTAAAACAGACCTGGGTCGGAAGCCTCGCACCGTCGGTACTATGTGTATGACCTGTGGCAAGTTACAATTTAAAATTATTTGTTTTATTATACGTGAAGTGGATCCTCATGCTTTAATGATATTCCTCACTATTTTCGTTTTTTAAGATTTTATTTATTTATTTATTTGTCAGAGAGAGAGAGAGCGAGCGAGCACAGGCAGACAGAGTGGCAGGCAGAGGCAGAGGGAGAAGCAGGCTCCCTGCCGAGCAAGGAGCCCGATGTGGGACTCGATGTGGGACTCGATCCCAGGACGCTGGGATCATGACCTGAGCCGAAGGCAGACGCTTAACGAACTGAGCCACCCAGGCGTCCCCTCACTATTTGCGTTTTAAGCATGTTGATTTTCTACCAGAGAAGTTGAAGTTTTATCTCTCTTGGACTCCCTCAACTCCAGTATCCCCACCAATCCCATCCAAACTTCTGCTCCCATCTTCCCAATATAACATATTTTTCTGAAAGCAGTATTCACGATTTATACTATTTTGATTATATAACTATTGTTCACAGCATTGTCATATAATGTAATATAGTGTAATATAATTGCAATTTCTTTCTTTCATAATTTTTGTCCTCCCCAGAATTTATAATTGCTCTGATTTTTTTCATATACTTACTTCTTCCTCAGATATTCTGACAGAATGGTAAATGTCCTTTCTGTATAGCCACACTTATCAGATCATCGATTAACTTTTCTCCCCACCTGGAAACAACTTTCTTAGAACCTATCATCCTGCTGCTCCAGTCTGGGCTGGTTCATGTCCAGGCTGCGGCCATTCAGGGACCACTCATTTCCAAATTCCCCTCAACACTCTCAGTGTTTAACTCCTTGTTTCTTGGATCCTGTGACTTCATGGCTTGCTTCTTCCTTTTGCTTCATCCTTTCTAGGAGTCTGCAAACTATGTTCCCAGGTACCTTTGCCAACGGGCTTCCTCTTAGATGCTGTCATTAAGAGGCGTTTCTGAGAGTTCAGAGGTGGGCAGAAAAGGTCCACTCTCCGCCTCTGGCTTCCACAGTAGCGACTGCTCTGTGTTACCGGTGATCGCTGTGGGGGTTTTGGGCTTGTGGCATTTGCACACCAATGGCCCAGGGAGCAGCAGTAGCGCCTCCTTGGTATTTCCACTTCTGCTTTGTCTGAGGAGCCTTCTGTTGCCGTAGGCTGCCATCTTGTAAAGAGAATAAAGGAAAGTGAAAGGCTCATTGATTTGCTGTTTATGAAGTTTATATCCCAACACAACTCTTTTTCAAGGAAGTTAAGTCCAGAGAGAGTAGATGGAAAATCAGTTTTCCTCACCAGTTCTGGACCGTGTTGACAGGATTTATATAAGCTTTATCATTCTTGAATAAGATGATAGATTACATTTATATACTGTGTTTTTTACATGAACTACTGGAGAGAAAAGCTAAGGGAACTTGTTGGATTTGAAATAGATTGGTAGTATCTACAGAAAACTTGTTTATGACACAATATTTTGCGTGGCCAAGACCCGTGCTTCAGTAGGAAAATGTCAGATCTGAATTGGAAATACGGATTTGAGGCCATTTATTTCTCTGTGTATGAAAACACATTAGTTTTACTCTCTATCTATAGTAGATTATACCTTTCAAAAGCCATGGAGTCTGGATTCAATGATATTCGTCATTAGGTTCATTTCTCCTTCTGTTACTCAGGGAGAGAGAGAGAGAGAGAGAGAGTGTGTGTGTGTGTGTGTGTGTTAACTATGTAACATGATTAGTGCTGAGTTCTGTGCCCATGTGGTTCACTGGAATTTTTCCATATTAATTACTTTACACATCAATAAAGAAACAAAGATAAAGGCCAAAGAATTAGAGCCAACTCTCATGTTTTTTTCAGTACAACACAGTTTTCCCCTAAATTGGCGAAGTTAGGAAAGTTGGAAAACCCTCAAAAATGCTCTGGTCCACAAGAATTAGGTCATTCAGAAGGGATTCCCATTCCAAGCCATCAGGACAACATACATTGAACGAGGACTAGATTTTTTTTCTTGACTCTGTGTCTTGAAAGGCATATTATTTTAATAATAATATTATTATTGTTACAATAATATTGTTAATATTATTATGATGATTATAGTTACACTGGAGTGAGACTTGTATTCACTTGAATTGGGCAATCAATGTAAACTTTTCTGTGTGTGTTTATGGGAATCTTATGTGTTCGTTTCTGTGTTTGTGCAGAATCTATCTCTAACAGATCTAATGTGATCTGAGTTTCCCCAATTTGGCATAGAGAAAAATATGTTAGTTGGGATGAGAATTAGGAATCTAGCTCCAGGTCAAAGCTAATTCTTGCATATGAGTAACTTTCTAGGAAACTTACCCTCAGAAATCTTCATCCACAGTATTGTTTATAATAATGAAATTTGGAAAATCACTAAATTTCTAACAACTGGGAATTGTTCAATAACGTTTGGTATATTTACATAATTGAATTTATGTAGCCACTTAAAATATTGCCGTAGAGTCATATATATTACCATGAGATAATGTTTTTATATGTAGAGTTACTTCATATGATGACTATTCATTGAATATATATATATATATATATATATTTTTTTTTTTTTTTTGCCAAATGGCTGTTAAACAGCTTTATCAGTTTCCAGAAAACTCTTTTCGAAAAAGTAATTATTTTTCACTGAAAGAAAACTAAATGAATGTGCCATCCTAAACATTATGGTTTTAGACTAGTGAACACTCACCAATTTTCTCAACACAGTAGTTTCTAATCAAATAATACCATATGGAACAGTGAAGTGGGCACCATATTTGTTGATTCCAAAGTGATTGCTTTGTGTAAGTTTGCTAGTCAAGTGGGATAAAAATATAGCATTTCTGTATGCTCTTTCCATATGTCACCAAGGGCTAGTAGCTTTAGCCTTTATTTTGCCCTGAAAGTGGCTTTCAGTATTATAACTTATTTCTAAGTCTGATTTCAGTGCAAAATAATAACCACGAATCCCCCCCCCAACTTTAAAAAGTTGGTAAAGAAAATGGTACCCGCAGAATTTATCTTCTAAAAGAGTACTCCTTCCCAACTATCCCTCACTGACACCCACTATCAGCCTCCTTCTTCCTCATTTTGAGAGAATAATCTTTATTATATTTTAATCAATGTACAAACCAAATCCTATCTCTTCAAATATTATTGTGTTGCTTATCTAACTTATTTTCATTTTTCAGTTAGCAATGTGGAAATTGTTTGGGTATCATAAGTTGGCATGAAATATGTCATGATTTTTCCCACTGAAATCAGTGAAAATTTAAAAATTACTGTTTTTCTCACTTAGCAAGGTTTTACAGAACTAAATAATGTTACACACAGGATAGGTGAATGATTAAATTAAACAAAGCATGTTACAACCTACAGGTAGCAGCAGATAGACATAGTAGAAATATAAGCATACACATATAAATTCCCAGTGATTATGGTGTTGGTTATGGGTGATTATGGTGTTGGTTATGGGTGCTTTAATTTTTTGAATTATATCCAGCTGGTTTGTACCTGCTTCCTTCTGTCTTTTATTTGCTTAAGTGGCAAGTGAATATTTTGAGATCTAAACTACCTCCGCGCCACCGCCCATAGATTTTATTCCCCAAATGCATTATGAGACTTACATTCATGCCACAGGGATGGGCTGACATGTAGTTGATTTTTAACTTTTGTATTTTTGAAGTTAAGGCCTGCAAAAACACAGTTTAGAAGACTGTATGAGCAGTTAGAGCCAGTTTCTGCTACATAAAGATTGGATATCTGCCTTGACTTTGGTGGGGCAGAAGACAATCAGGGAAAACATGAAGATAATGGGTCCTAGATGGGCCACTTCAGAATCTGGGGGGAGGAAAAGTGATAGAATCCTCCAATACATTTGATGGTTTCAGAGCAGGAAAGAACTTCTTTCAGAGGAATTCAGACTCCCAGGTAAACAGAGAC
The DNA here is from genome assembly GCA_004024625.1 of Mellivora capensis. Taxonomy (NCBI): domain Eukaryota; kingdom Metazoa; phylum Chordata; class Mammalia; order Carnivora; family Mustelidae; genus Mellivora; species Mellivora capensis. The sequence goes on from PISX010035324.1 coordinate 10,486, forward strand.
ATCCTAAAATAACAGGAGCTATGCTCTTGTGAGGTGTTGCTATAGAGCTCGTCACATTTGGATGATTATTGAGGGACAGAAAGAGGGAGAAGGTGAGGGAAAGGGACAGGCCTAGTTTCATCCTAGACTCTTGGCAATAATCCAGAGATTTCAGTCTCAACAATGGATTAGTAAAGTTCTGGGTCAATACAGGTCATCTGATTTTAGTAATGTACAGAATATTATCTTCAAATAGTAATAACGGCAACCAACATTGCAATGCACAAAGATAACTTTCCTGGAATTTGCCTGGTTTGGGAATGTGTTTGTAGTTGCTCTCAGGCCACTTTACAGATAAACAAAAGTAACAGTTTTGAAAGCTCAGAGATTCACGAGGCTTTGTTTCTATTAAAACCTAATCTGAACAAAATATACCAATCTAGTTCCACATGAGGTTGAAATGTGACTTCATTTCTAACCTGCCAAATAGCCTAATTTAAAAAATAGCATTGCACAAATAAAGTATCTCTTTATGCCTTTTAGTAATGAATTCTGTCTTACTATTTACATCTATTTAAACAAATTACAACTCCAGGGTAAAAAATTTGCAAATATGCATTGACCTTATTTCTTGTGTTGTTCTGCCTTCATTTCTTTCCCCGTTCATTCTACTGCTGCAGCCCTTAACTCTCTGCTCCCCGGCTGCTGCCCCCTCTTACTCTAGCACCGGAAGTCCCCCTTTTCAGGTCATCAGCATCATCCTGGCTGCTTCACCCGTGGATCCCTGATTGGTCCTAATCTGACTTTATCTCCCATTGACATCTGACATTATGGCTCATGCCTTTCTTCTTCTCCTTCTTCTCCTCCTTCTTGATTTTATTTATTTATTTGAGGGAGAGAGAGTGAATGAGAGGGAGAGAGAATCTGAAGCAGACTCTGCACGGAGCACAGAGCCCGACCTGGGACTTAATCCCACAACCATGAGATCATGATCTGAGCGGAAACCAAGAGTTGGATGCCCAACAGACTGAGCCACCCAGGTGCCCCATCATGCCCTCCCTCTTGATGTTCCATCTCCTCTGTTTTGCCTGCCATGCTTTCTTGGATTCCCCCTCGCCCCGCTATTGTTCTTAATCCTTCTTAAGAGCTCTCCTTTTTCCTTTTCCCATTCCTTAAAAATTGGCCATCCTTCAACTCATATCTTCAGTGTTTTTTCTTTTCACCTATACTTTCCCTGAGAAATGTCATTTATTTTCAAGTCTTTAATGATCATTTATAAGCTGATTATTCCCAAACATGTATCTCTAATATAGCTTTTTCTCCTGTGCGGCAGACTCATGTATCGCGCTGTTTACTGGACATCTTCATGAGCATCCCCGTTGTCTCTCAAACACTGTATGCCTAGAACTGAACTCACCCTCCCCCCACAAGCCTGTTTCTCCTCTCCTTCTCTATCAGGGTCTGGGTACCCCAGGTGATGCAGTGACCAGCTAGAGCCCCGCATATTCCGTTGGATTCCTTCCCCTTCCTGAATCGCCATCTGTGTTAGCCTATTTGTACTGCTACAACCAAATTCCATCATCTGTGCTGTTTAAACAATAGGAATTTTTTCCTTTCCATTTCTTTAGGCAGGGAAGTCCAGGATCATGGTGTTGACAAATTTGGTTTCTGGTGAAGACTCCCCTCCTGGCTTTCAGACATCTGGCTTCTCACTGTGTCCTCACATGGTGGAGAGTAAGAGGGTGAGAGTCTGAGAGCTCTGGATTCTTCCTTTGAAGATACTAAAGTCATCAGATCAGGACCCCATCCTTATGACCTCATCAGATCAGACCTCATCCTTATGACTTAATTACTTCCTTAGAGGCTCCATCTCCAAATCCAGCTGCACTGGAGGTTCAGGCTTTCAGTATAGGAATTTTGAGGGGGACACAAACGTTTGGTCTGTGACACATCAATCACCAAAATCTTTCAAGTCTTCCTAATAAATAGTGTTTGAAACACCTGCTTCTCCTGCCTCCATCATGAATTTAATTCCGAGCACCATTATCTCTTACCCATTTACCACGGTAGGCGTCCTTCCTCCTCTCCCAGCTTCCTGTCTACCCCTGTGTCCTCTAGTCCTCATGCTGCAGCTAAGGTACAAATCTGATCACATCACTCTTCTGACATGGTTCCTATGCCTCTCCGTTACTCTCATGCAAAAGCGTCGATTCCTTAATCCTTTTCACAAGGCCCTTTTTTTAAAAATTTTTATTTTTTATAAACAAATTTTTATCCCCAGATAAAACAAATTTTATCTGTGAATCGCCAGGTTTACACACTTCACAGCACTAACCCTAGCACATACCCTCCCCAATGTCCATTACCCCACCTACCTTTCCCAACCCCCTCCCCCCAGCAACCCTCAGTTTGTTTTGTGAAATTAAGAGTCACTTATGGTTTGTCTCCCTCCCAATCCCATCTTGTTTCTTTTCTTCTTTTTCTGCCCCCCTAGTCCCCCATGTTGCATCTCCACTTCCTCATATCAGGGATATCATATGATAGTTGTCTTTCTCTGATTGACTTATTTCACTAAGCATGAT
>PISX010035325.1:0-13039 GCA_004024625.1 Mellivora capensis
ATTGGACTCAGGAAAATTCCAAAATTTCAGGTTACCAAACATTTTGGAAGCCACCTAAAAGTTTACTTATAACCCTTTTAGTCTTATTTATATCTATTTAATCTACCTGTTCTTAACAATTATGTTTAGATTACCTACAAAACTTCATGAGGCATTAGATAAAGTTAACCATATTCTAATATTTTTGACAAATTTGTAACAGAGACAAGAATCCATTTGACCTTCATTAAACACAGATAAAAGTCTGACATTTAATGTATAACTCTAAAGACAGTTTTATTTCAATTAAACCAACAACCTTTAGTTAGTTTTAATACTGAATATTTTTCCAGATCACATAAACTTGAAAAAAGATTTGGGTTTCTATCTTTCAGACTTTTGGAATGCTCATTCTTATAGGCACTTGTCTTCAAACCCACTAAATAGAGCTCTTTTTTTTACAAGTTAATTTTAGCAGTACCATCCAGAGGTAGAGAAAATATCCAACATTTATAACATCGATAGATGCTCATACACAGACAAGATGCAGTCTTCTAGCTTTTGTCTTAGTAGTATCTGTGGAAAGGACATTGAAGGCCCAATTTCCAAATACCTTTCCCCACCTTTTTTGTTTTGGGGAAAAACTTGTCTCTATCCTTCCGCCTAATTTTTATATTTCAAAGAATGGCTCTTAGGTCCTAAAGAAGGTGGGAGTAGGACATTTACATCACAAAGGCAGAGAGAGTATCCACATCTTCAAATTCGAGATTTGGTACGTATCTGTCTATTAGGAGAGGCGCTGGAGTTGGGCACAAAAGCCATTCTAGAAGTCTGTATCTTTTAAAAACCTCTTTTTTCCCTTTTGTTTCTTCAGTCTCAGGCAATTGTGGGCTGTATTTACATCTTAAAAACATAAGGTTTATAATTTCAAGGAACAGGAAGAATGGAAAAAATTTTTTGTTTTTTCCTCAGAGTTTCAGGGCAATTGTGATTTACAATTTACCTTTCCGGGCTCCCTGGGTAGCTCTGGGTGGCTCAGCTGTTTGAGCATGTACCTTCCGCTCAGGTCATGATGGGGTCCTGTGAGCGAGCCCCACGTAGGTCTCCCTTCTCAGCGGGGAGCCTGCTTCTCCCTCTTCCTCTGCCTGCCCCCTGACTGCTTGTGCTCTCTCTGTCTCCTATCTCTGACAAATAAATAAATAAAGTCTTTTAAAAAGATAAAATAAAGTTTACCTTTCTTTTAAAGTATAGGACAGTTGTTTTAATATTGTGATCTTTCATAATATCCACAAATGTTTCAAGAGGAGTAGGTGAGGTTTGGGAATTGGCAACGATGGGTGGGCATGACTGGCTTCTGCAGTTGCATATCTGGGTTTGTAGAGATTTATAAGACAAAGAGTTGTTTTTAATTCCTCAAAGAACTAGATTTTAGTGTGAATATCAAAAGACTGACCTGTCTTTTTAACCAAATTTGCTTCTTTATATTAGGGAGGTTTTTAACTAAAATCGGAATCAAAAGATTTTTATCTTTGTAAAGTCTGCATAACGCATTTTAACATTTTAACCTTCAACATTAACATTTAACAAAGAATTTTAACCCATCTTTCTGGGTTCATAATTCAGCGTGGGCTTCTATTAATCCCTGAATAATGGCCTTTTGCGGATCATTTGCAAGAGGTCCCAGGAGAAATTTTTAGTCCTGTTTCCTGTGAAGAGGGTTTGTGAATAGTCATTCTTTTTAATCTCTAAATTTAGTAGGATCTTTTCAAAGAGGAGGTAAAAGGGCTTTATAATTTAAAACATCTTGCTGCTTCCTGGGAGACATGAATTCTTTTGTAGTACGGGGTGTAAGATACACCTGCAATGCTGGCAGAGCCTGGTTATCAATCCTTGGAAGGCAGGAACGATGCAAGCCCCATTGCCAGTCTCAGGTGCTTTTGTTAAATTCATTTCCTGGCTTCCAGCATTTACATGAAGACCTGTGTACTTTGAACCTAGAGATTAGGCTTGAGTGCTCCCTATAAATCTTGCATGGAGGGGCGCCTGGATGGCTCAGTGGGTTAAAGCCTCTGTCTTCCACTCAGAGCATGATCCCAGGGTCCTGGGATCAAGTCCCACATCGGGCTCTCTGCTCAGTGGGGAGTCTGCTTCCCCCTCTCTCTGTGCCTGCTGCTCTGCCTACTTGTGATCTCTGTCTGAGTAAATAAAAAAAATCTTACATGGAGAGGAAATTCTTAAGTCTAATTTCTGTGATTTTATCTTGCCGAGGGAGGCCCCAAGACTGGCCATTATACTCATAAGACAAGTGAGAGCTCTTTATAAAGAAACTTTTTCTTTCTTTTTTTTTTTTTTTAAGATTTTATTCATCTGACAGACAGAGATCACAAGTAGGCAGAGAGGCAGGCAGAGAGAGAGGAGGAAGCAGGCTCCCCGCTGAGCAGAGAGCCCGATGCGGGGCTCAATCCCAGGACCCTGAGATCATGAGCCGAGCTGAAGGCAGAGGCTTTAACCCACTGAGCCACCCAGGCACCCCGAAACTTTTTCTTTTAAATATAGCCAGTTTAAAGGTTCCATTGTCTGGCCATTGATGAGTAGGATCTATTAATAGCAACTCAAACCAATAAGCCTTAATGGCTTAACCGAAGATGTATGCAGGGTGCATCCAAAGAGGGCAGAGGTGACGTGTCCCTGTGATCCAGAAGTTTAGTCCCAAAATTAGTCTGAGAAAACAAAAACCTGGGGCACCTGGGTGGCTCTGTCAGCTATGTGTCGGACTCCTGATTTTGGCTCAGGTCATGAGCTCAGGGTTGTGAGAATGAGCCCTGCGTTGGGCTCTGCACTCAGTATAGAATCTGCTTGTTCCTCTCCCTCTGCTCCTTCCTTCACTCTCTCTCTCTAAAATAAATAAATACTTAAAAAAAAAAAAAAAAGCAAAGAGTGTCGTTGCACAGGCAGTAAAAATGGTGTGGTAAAAATGGTATCTCCAGTCTCCTGCAAAATTGTGAGATGCCTCCAGTCATATACCCACTAATCTGTGACACCGGGTAGATAATACTAGAATGGGACTTTCCAGCACTAACAGGCAACAAGGATTGGGGTGACAAATGACAAAGGCTCCTATGGGCTGGAACCCCTCATGTCAGACACCCCGGAGAGCTGACACAGCTGGATAGAGAGAGTGAGTGTGTGTGTGTGTGTGTGTGTGTCCGAGTTTGATCTGTTTAATTGGCCACCAAGGTGTACATTGGTGAGTGCACCCTTTGGATTGTGGAGACCAAAGAGAATGTTCTCCTTGATCACCAAGCCAAGCTCTTAGGACACAGAACAAGATGAAAGGAAAAATATTCACATGTTAACAGTCTTGGCTTAGCCTTGGGTCTCTTAGAGCCACACTAATACCTAAGAAGGATATACCATGGGGTTGGGGACTGGATTGTTTTACAGTGTACTTTGGTGCATGGTTTTCTTGAGGTTGGCAGGTGACCTAGTGTCCATCTAATCCATTCTGTGACCAACTTATCCTATCACGGGAGTCTTCTTAAGGTGGTGAATGCTTTAATAGCTTTTAAGGGCTCAGCCCGTGCCCACCAGTTTTGTGGCTTTGACTTCCAAAGTGTCCCTTAGTAACAGGCTTTACCTCATGTGTGCATCAAATGATACAGATAAAAGAAAACAAAGACCATCTCTGGAAGGAAATGGATCGGTAACCAGAGTATTCTATAAAATTTAACCAGAGTCACTAGGCCCAAAGACAAATATTGTCCACAAATATTTTCTCCAGCTAATTTAAATTTTGAAAGAGAGAAAAAGGACTCTCACCATTCTCACTCCATTGGACTCTGCAGATAGAGATTCTGGGGGGCTGACATGGTAAGAAATCTCACCTTCTGCTGGCTGAATGTCAGATGTCCCAAGGTTCTCTCAGCTCTGGGGGTGTTGGGGCAAGAGATGTCCAGTGAGTTAAAGTATCCTGCCGACTATGCCAACTGTTAGGGAGTAAGAATTTCTTCTGCTGTTGAAGGTCCTTCCCGTCAGACTAAGAATCAAATTGACATGAGACAGATTAAAAAGAGAACATCATATTTAATAGCATGTGTAAGGGGAATCCCCACAGACATGGAAATTCCAAAGACAATGAGGCAACATGAGGCTTATTTGAACTAAAGAGAGGGGTAGAGGCCCGAGGACACAAAGGGGAGAAACACCATTAGCAGGAAGGTGAAAGGACGGGTTTGGAAAACAGAGGTTGTCCTTCTATGCAGATGAATTCCCTAGGTAAAGAGGAATCTCTGTTAATAACTCCCTTCCTGATAAAGCAGGCTGTTGAGGGGAAGGTAAAGAACTTTTCCTGAATCTACTGGGTTTGGATTGCTTTTTTTTTTTTTAAAAGATTTTATTTATTTACTTGACAGATGGAGATCACAAGTAGGCAGAGAGGCAGGCAGAGAGAGAGGAGGAAGCAGGCTCCCTGCTGAGCAGAGAGCCCGATGCTGCGGGGTTTGATCCCAGAACCCTGGGATCATGACCTGAGCCGAAGGCAGAGGCTTTAACCCACTGAGCCACCCACGCGCTCCTAGATTGCTTTGAACTCAAAATAGTGTTCATGCCAAAGTGGGCCATATTGGTGTGGCCTGCCCTTGGCTCCTACGGAACAAAGGAAGTTTTCTGACCTAAACCTGCTTGCCTGGTTGGAGAGACTGTAGGTGTGATTTAAGGGTAGAGAGCCTTGATATCAACTTGTTTGGTTTTCTCTATCAATAAAATAAGCATTAAGTGCCTTCTTTGTGCCTGGTGCCAGGTTCAGCCTAGAGGTTGTAGAAGTTGTTTAGGACACCGGCCCTAACACTGAGGCCTTGACACAGGCCCCATGAGCAGATAAAGCAAATGCACACCAAAGGAGCAATGGTTGGGTGTGAAAAGGGCGAGAGTGAAAATGTTGTGAACTCAAAAGAAGGAAAGGTCAGAGCTGTGGGAGACAATGTCAAAACCAAAGTTTGGGAAGATGAACTAGAGAGGAACGAGAGAACAGGAAAAGAAACCAAGGAGTATGGTAAGAAGTCCAAGGTGTAGGGGCTTCTGGTCATGGGCAAGGCGAGGAAGAGATAAACCTGAAAGATCCTTAAAGGAGGAGTAATGTGGTGATCAGTAGGGTAAGAGGAATAAAGATAAAATGGGACTGGAAACTTCCCAGGGATGCTCTTCATCTTATACATTCCATGCACAAGCAGTGATTGAAAGTCAGCTCAGTTGTACATTGCAGAGCAGTGCAGGGGAGTGGGACAGTAAATTATATGTATAAGTCCAGGGAGAACACATAATTTTCCCTCCACCGTTCTGAGTTCTTGGCTGAGACCACCCATAATAAAGGACAGATAAATAAGAGAAAAACAAATACAAGTTTAGTAACCTGTACACCTCCTGTGTACATGGGAGAAACCTAGGAAAACCGAGAAGCTCCCCAAGATGGCCCAAGCCATCACCTTAAATACCATCTCCAGCTAAAGACAAAAGATGTTACAGGGTGGGGTTGGGGGCAGTTGTGGGAGGTTACCAAGCAAAGCACAGTAAACAAGGGCATGGTTCTTATGTGGACTTAAGTCCAGCCTTCTCCACTGAGAGCTTCTGGTGATTTAGAGTCATCTTCTTCCTAGTACAAAGAGGGAGACCCTCGCACACAAGGAGATTTCCCTTATAAATGTAAATTTCCCAGACAAAAGAGACACACTCGATGGTATATTATACTACCCTTCACCACCCCCAAGACATGCCTCTTTGGCATAAGGATTATTTTGAACGGATTATTTTGAGAGACTGCAGACACAGGAGAAGCCCTGAAAGCAGAGTAGACGTTATCCTTCTGTCAGGGAAATTTACACTAAAAAGGGGGGCTGTACCAGGAAGAGGACTATTACCAGAGACAGCTTTTTCATTAGGGAGCCTGACCAGCTTGGGAAGGCAAACTTGGCTCTCCATACATTTCCTCTTCTCACCTTCCTGTGAATTGCCTCCCCCCCCCCCCCCCCCCCCCCCCCCCCCCCCCCCCCCCCCCCCCCCCCCCCCCCCCCCCGCTTGAAGCCTCAGAGCCCCGTCCCATTCCTTAGCTCCAGTGGTATTTTTAAGCCTCAATCACCTGGCTGCCTTTTGAGTCTCATATCTTTGTGGTTCTCTGGTCAGGAAGTAGGTAATTTAAAAAAAATTTTTCTCCTATTAATATGGCTTTTTATTACTGTCAGGGTGTGTGTGTGTGTGTGTGTGTGTGTGTCCTAGCTAAGGACCTAGAAGCGTAGGGAGAAAAGTATTTGTCCTTCCCTACAGTGCCATATTCTACTACCCTTCATATGAATATCATAACTATACCAGTGTAATAGATCTTTTGAAAGAAAAAGATCAGAGTGCTATGATTAAAAATACTGAGAAGAGGAGTTCATATTATAAGAGAGTAGCCAGAGAACATTTTACTGAATTTACTGAGAAGGTGACAATTAAGCCCAAGACCTATAGATAAGAGGAAAGCTGATTGAGGGGAAATTGATTTTGAATGAGAAGGAGCAGGAACTGAGGGGCTAAGGCAGGAAGGTGCTTTCACTGTTTCAGGAGTTGAAAGAGGGACCCTCCTGAGGCTGGAGACATAGGGTGGTACAAACACAAAATAAATCAAAGCCAGGACTAGTTCTATAAATAAGAACTAAAACCAAGCACATTATCATTATGGAATCTAAAGAGATTTTGGTGCTTGTCACCAATATATTAGTGACTCCTTTATAATGACAGTGTACCTCTGCTCGATGAAACCATGGTTGATAAAATCAATTTCTGTTTATTTCATTTTCTCTTGAAAATGAAGACACTGTTAGTCAAAACATTTAATCCTCTTCCTATTTTGAGGGAAAGTGTGAGCAACTACCAAGATATTTCAATCTGTATTTTCTTAACATGGAGGAAGAGAATGGGAGGAGAGAGCAAAAATATGAATTATCCTTAAAAGAACAAACCTTTGATAAAAGTTGTCTTCAATAAGGAGACAGTAACCAAGGGCCCCTGGTGGGGGGATGGTTTGGGCTAAAGGAGGAAGTGGTGGGGAAAGAAAACCTTCCAGAAGCTGAACTTGTGAACCAAAGGGCATACATTGGTAGGAGCGTTAAGGTCACAAAAGAGCAACCAAAGAATAGGCCTAGTTGTCTTAGGCTAGTGTTTGTTGTGGGTGAGGGTAGATTGTGGGCATTTCCTGAATGGAGTGTGGGGGACGAGTCAAGGTGAAAGGAGGGATTGTCTTGGGGATCTGCTTGTTAGTTTCCTTTTTGCCTAGTCTTTACGGGAGACCCTCGTAAATTGGTTTTGAAGGGTGTGAATCCTCAAACTCTCAGCCACAGTCTGAGTATCTTAGAGGGGAAGGTGTTGCAAGGTCTCCTTGTGCCAGGTATCTTGAAAACTGAATCAGTTTGAACAGAGCGATTACCAGCAAGGAGATTGAACCAGTAATCAAAAGAATCCTAACAAATGAAAGTCCAGGAGCAGATGGTTTCACAGGCAAAGTCTATCAAACATTTATTTATTTATTTTTAAATATTTTGTTTATCTATTTGAGAGAGAGAGTGCTTGCATGAGCCGGGGGAGGGGCAGAGGGAGAGGAAGAGGGACAAGCAGACTCCTCACTGAGCACAGAGCCAGACGTGGGGCTCTATCCTAGGACCCTAAGATCATGACCTGAGCTGAAGGCTGACTGAGCCATCCAGGCACCCCTCTACCAAGCCTTTAAAGAGTTAATACCTATTCTTCTCAAACTACTCCAGAAAAGAGAAGAACTTGCAAATTCATTCTGTGAAGCCAGTAACACTCTGATATGAAAACCAGATAAAGACACCACAAAAATTGTAACTAGAGGCCAATATCTCTGATGAACATAGATGCAAAAATCCTCAACAAAATGAAAGCACACAGAATCCAACAATACATTAAAAAGATCATTCATCTTGATGAAGTGGGATTTATTCCCAGGATTCAAGGGTGGTTCAGTATTCAGATACCAATCGAGGTGATACATCATATCAATAAGAGAAAGGACAAAAACCATATGATCATTTCAGTAGGTATAGAAAAAGCATTTGACAAAGTACAATATCCATTCATGATAAGAGCCCTCAACAAAGTATGGCTACAGGGAACATACCTCACACATAATTAAGGCCACATATGAAAAACCCACAGCAAATATTGTACTCAATGGGAAAAAACTGAGAGCTTATCCTCTAAGGTCAGGAACAAGGCATGGATATCCACCTCACTTTTATTCAACATAGAATTGGAAGTCCAGGTCACAACAATCAGACAACAGAACGAAATAAAAGGTATCCAAAGCGGTAAGAAGTAAAACTTTCATAGGGTACCTGGGTGGCTCAGTTGACTAGTTAAGCATCTACCTTCAGTTCAGGTCATGATCCCAGGGTCCTGGGATCAACCATATCTTGGTCTCTCTGCTCAGTGGGGAATCTGCTTCTCCCTCCTCCTCTGCCTGCTGCTCTGACTGTGTGTGCTTGCTCTCTCTCTCTCTCTCACTGTCAAATAAATAAATAAAATCTTAAGGAAAAAAAAGAAGTAAAATTTTCACTATTTGGAAATGACATGATACTACATATAGAAAACTGGGAAGATTCCACCAAAAAACTACTGGAACTGATAAATGAATTCAGTTAAAGTTGCAGGATACAAAATCAGTGTGTAGAAATCTGTTTCACTTCTATACACTAATAATGAAGCAGCAGAAATAGAAATTAAGAAAACAGTCCCATTTACAATTGCACCAAAAGTAAGGTACCTTAGGAATAAATGTAAGCAAAGAGGTGAAAGACCTGTACCCTGAAAGCTACAAAACACTGATGAAAAAAATGGAAGAGGACACAAACAAATGGGAAAATATCCCATGCTCATGGATTGAGAGAACAAATATTGTTAAAATGTCTATACTACTCAAAGTTCTATATGGATTTAGTATAATTCCTATCAAAATGCCAACAGCATTGGGGCACCTGGGTGGCTCAGTGGGTTAGGCCTCTGCCTTCAACTCAGGTATTGATCTCAGGGTCCTGGGATCGAGCCCCACATCAGGCTCTCTACTCAGTGGAGAGCCTGCTTCCCCCTCTCTCTCTGCCTGCCTCTCTGCCTACTTGTGATCTCTGTCCAAAAAAAACCAAAAACCAAAAAACAACAACAAAAAAAACCCCAACAGCATTTTTCAAAGAATTAGAACAGAAAATTCTAAAATTTAAATGGAATCACCAAAGACTCCAAATAGCCAAAGGAATTTTGAAAACGAACAAAACTGGAGGCATCACAATTCCAGACTTATATTACAAAGCTGTGGTAATTAAAACAGTATGGTACTAGCACAAAAATAGACACATAGATCAATGGAACAGAATAGAAAACCTAGAAATAAACTCACAATTTTATGATCAATTAATCTTCAACAAAGCTGGAAAGAATATGCAATGGGGAAAATAAAGCTCTTCAACAAATGGTGTTGGGAAAACTGGTCAGCTACATGCAGAAGAATGAAACTGGACCACTTTCTCACACACAAAAATAAACTCAAAATGGATTAAAAGACCTAAGTGCAAGATCTGAAACCATAAAAATCCTAGAAGAGAGCATAGGCAGTAATGTCTCTAACATCGGCCATAACAATGTTTTTCTAGACGTGTCTCCTGAGGCAAGGGAAATAAAAGCAAAAATAAACTATTGGGACTACATCAAAATAAGAAGCTTCTGCACAGCAGACGATCAACAGAAGTAAAAGGCAGCCTACGGAATGGGAGAAAATACTTGCAAATGACCTATCTGTTAAAGGGTTAGTATCCAAAATATACAAGGAACATATATAACTCAATATGAAGAAAACCAAATAATCCAATTAAAAAATGGACAGAAGACATGAACAGACATTTCCCCAAGGAAGACGCATGCATAGCCAACAGACACATGAAAAGATTCTCAGCATCACTTAGCATCATGAAAATGCAAATCAAAATCACAACGAGATATCACCTCACACCCGTCAGAATGGCTAAAATCAATAAGACAAGAAACAGCAAGTGTTAGCGAGTATGTGGAGAAAAAAAGAATCCTCTTGTGCTGTTGGTGGGAATGCATATTGGTGAAGCCATTATGGAAACTGATATATAGAGATTCCTCAAAGCATAAGGAACCTACCCTACGATCCAGTAATTGCACTACAGTGTATTTACCCACAAAATAAAGAAATACTAGTTCAAAGGGATACATGAATCCCTATGTTTATTGCAGCATTATTTGCTGTAACCAAATTATGGAAGCAGCCTAAGTGTCCATCACTAGATGAATGGATAAAGAAGTGGTATGTGTATACAATGGAATGTTATTCAGTGTAAAAATGAATGAAATCTTGCCATTTGCAGTGACATGGATGGAGCTAGAGAGTATAATGCTGAGTGAAATTAGTCAGAGAAAGACAAATACCATATGATTTCACTCATGTGGAATTTAAGAAACAAACAAAGGAGAAAGAGAGAGAGAGAGATTAACCAAGAAACAGACTCTTAACTCTAAAGAACAAACCAGTGGTTGCCAGAGGAGATGTGGGTGGGGGGTGGGGGAAACAGGTGTTGGGATTTGGGGTACACTTGTTGTGATGAGCAGAGGTTAATGTATGGAATTGTTGAATCACTGTATTGTACACTGGAAACTAATATTGCACTGTTATGTTAACTGTGTTAAAATAAAAAATTAGAACAAAAAATAGTATAAGTGAGGGGCGCCTGGGTGGCTCAGTGGGTTAAAGCCTCTGCCTTCGGCTCAGGTCATGATCCCAGAGTCCTGGGATCGATCCCCGCATCTGGCTCTCTGCTCCACAGGGAGCCTGCTTCCTCCTCTCTCTCTGCCTGCCTCTCTGCCTACTTGTGATCTCTGTCTGTCAGATAAATAAATAAAATCTTAAAAAAAATAGTTTAAGTGAATCAGGGCTGTTCTAGGGCTTTCTAGAAGTTTAAAAAATATCACACAAATAAGTAAATACAGCTTTTAAATCCCAACAATAGCAGATGGATAATCAATACTAAAATTAAAGGAAATATATTGAATAAGGCACTACAAGGTAACAAAAAGGGGAGGAAAATACGGATCCTGTCTGCAAGGAATGTGTATTATAATCTGACAGTGACTGTATTGTACCCATTCATATGGATTTTTCCCTCAGGATTTATGAAACAGAAAGTTGTCATTCTTCTCTATAGCAAGTTCTTGATCTTCACCAGTTCTTTTACACTAAGGGAATACTCTTTTGTGTTTGCTTGTAGCTTTTAATTCTAGACCAAGATTTCGCAAGTTTGGTATTATTGGTATTTGCGATCAGACAGTTCTTTCTTGTGGGTACCTGTCCTGTGAATTGTGGGATGTTTAGCTGCATCCCTGGCTTCTACCCTCTAGGTGTCAGTAGCACCCAATTCCAGTTGTGACAACCAAAAAAATGTCTCTGGATGTTCCTAAAGGTCCCCTGGGAGCAGAATTGCTCCCTCCGTTGAGAATCACAGTTCGGGCAACTTCCTGAAGAGCTTTGTCTATTCTGCCTGGGCACTATTCCCAGAAATGACAAGGCTGAGATCTTGAATTTCCAATTTCTTAGATTTGGGGTAGCTACCTCAAGGAGATGCCCTCTCTGTAGGAGTAAACCAGTGGTAAGTTTCTGTTTATTTTTATTTTTTTATGAAAAGTGGAGGCTCAGGGCTCCTGGGTGGCTCAGTCAGTTAAGCGTCTACCTTCGACCTAGGTGATGATCTCGGGGTCCTGGGATCGAGTTCCACATCCATCTGGCTCCCTGCTCTGCCAGGGGTCTGCTTATCCCTCTCCCTCTGCCCCTCATACCCACTTGTGTTCTCTCTCTCTCAATTAAATAAATACAATCTTTTAAAAAAAGAAGGACAGTGGAGTGTCAGGGACCCCACCAGACACATGGGAGATCGACTGAGTTACAGCTACCTCATCACTTACAAATCCGTAGACTCTTCGTGGTGGGATAAGGCCCAGAGGGTCATTGATAACGATTTATCTCACTTCATAAATCTTTCACTGTTGGGTCCCCCAATAATGGGTCCGTGATTAAAGGAGCGAGACTGATACAAAGCGAAGGTCAAGCAAAGCTTTATTTTGTGCCAAGCATTAAGAATCAAACTGACCGTCAAACAGACTGGTCGGGGCCGCCCCTTACAGAGAGGGCGACCCTTCTCTGTTTCCCAGACTAGCTTTTATAGAGCAAAGGCCATGTGGTTGGGCCTGGCCACACACAGGTGGCCAATGAGATTGTAACACACAGAGAAAGCTGCACAGTCATGGTAGGTGACCAATTGAATTACAATTTACCCTAGTAGACATTTGAACCAGCCTATCACCTTGGTCAGAATTGGCACCCAAAAGGTGCCCAAAGGGCGGGGCCCATACTCCTTGGTAGCTAGGAGACAGTATGCGCCCCCACTGATTGAATACCTCCACCTGGCCTGGCCCACCATTGTATTTGGGCTTTGTTACCTGGGACTGGTTTCCGGGACTTGTTTTTAAGTAAGTTCGGGGGTGGGGGGGTGGGGGGGATGGGGGCGTGAGGGGGGGTGGAGGAGTCAATTTAAGTTTTACAACAAAATGGCAGTTCAACCGGGGTGGGGCAGCTGTGGCTGAATAGGCCCTTACATCACTTTCCCAATTGCTCTGGTTCTACCCATCTGGGGTACTTCTAAGGGGCAGAGGATGGAGCACCCTGAATCATGCATGTCGTTCCGTCCATCTTGCATGATGTCTCAGCCGCTCTCTGTGTTACAGGAAGTCCACTGAGATTGCTCAGAGACTTACCAGGAACACCAGATGCTGGATTCTTCGTGGAAAATCAGTGTCAGTGGTGGGTGGCGTCTGTGTGGGACAGATTGTGCACGCACACCTAAATCTGTAATGCAGTGGGAGCGCTCCTTGTCAGTTGCAAACTCAACAGGAAGAAATCGATTTTGCACTTGGATACTCCTTCCCTGCACCTTTACTGTTTCAGCAC
>PISX010035326.1:0-13045 GCA_004024625.1 Mellivora capensis
TTTCAAGCCCGGCTAGAACCTTGAGAATTGTCATTCTGAACTCTAGATCTGACATATTCCCAATGTCTGTATTGATTAGGTCCCTAGCCTTTGGTACTGTCTCTTGTTCTTTTTTTTGTGGTGAGTTTCTCCGCCTTGTCATTTTTTCCAGATAAGATTATATGAAGGAGCAAATAAAATACTAAAAGGGTGGCAAAGACCCGAGGAAAATGCCCTTTAAAGAAAAACTTGAATTAACTGCAAGACTAAAGAATCATGGGGAGAAAGACATGAATTCCGCGCTTTGCTTTTTCCTCCTCTGGAGTTCCGCTGCTCTCCTTGTTATGTGAACTTGGTCTTGGCTGGATTTCTTTTGATCTTCTGGGGGAGGGGCCTGTTGTAGTGATTCTCAAGTGTCTTTGCCCGAGGCAGAGCTGCACCGCCCTTACCAGGGGCTGGGCTAAGTAATCCGCTCGGGTTTCGCTTTTGGGAGCTTTTGTTCCCTGAACGCTTTCTGTAGAGTTCCGGAGGACGGGCATGAAAATGGCGGCCTCCCAGTCTCCAGCCCGGAAGAGCTGAGATTTCGGGGCTCCACTCCTCAGAGAAAAGCCCCGGCTACTCCCATCTCCCTCGCCTCTGGCCGCGCTCCTAGCTCACCCAGCCAGTGACCGGTTCAAGGTAACCCTGAGCTGAGAGCTCACTCCTCGGCTCTGTCTCTGTGGCCGGCTTCCCGCTCCGATACCTGCTAGCTCTGCGACACTCAGACACCCCCGATCCTTCTGTGACCCTGCGGGACCTGGGGCCATACTGACCTCGCGTGGGCTTCACCCCGGTTTAGCCTCTGGAGCGATGTTCCTCCGTGGAGAAGACTTTTAAAAGTCCCGATTTAGTGCTCCGTTTCTCCGCCGCTTGCCGGGAGCCGGCCCCTCCCCCGCGGTCTCTCCTCCCGTCGCTTTCGATTCACTTCGCCACCAGTCCTACCTTCCAGAAAGTGGCTGATTTTCTGTTTCCAGAATTGCTGTTCTTCCTCTCTTTGATCTCCCGTTGGATTTGTAGGTGTTCGCAATGGTTTGATAAGCTATCTAGCTGATCTCCTGCTACCTGATGTCGTCTCAGCTGCTACTTCTCCGCCATCTTGACTGCTGTCCTGGGTTCTCTGTTCTGTTCCACTGATCTGTGTGTCTGTTTTTATGCCAGTACCATACTGTCTTGATGATGACAGCTTTGTAATAGAGCTTGAAGTCTGGAATTGTGATGCTAGCAGCTTTGGTTTTCCTTTTCAACATTGCTTTGGCTAATTTGGGGTCATTTCTGGTTCCATACAAACTTTAGGATTACTTGTTCCAGCTCTGTGAAAAAAGTTGATGGTATTTTGATAGGGATTGCTTTGAATGCATAGATTGCTCTAGGTAGTATAGACATTTTTAACAATATTTGTTAAGCATGGAATGAGCATGGAATGTTTTCCCATTTCTTTGTGTCTTTCTCAGTTTGTTTTGTGAGTGTTCTATAGTTTTCTGAGATCCTTTGCCTCTTTGGTTAGGTTTATGCCTAAACCATTTTGGTTTAGGTTTGGGTGCAGTTGTAAATGGGATCAACTCCTTAATTTCTCTTTCTTCTTTCTCATTGTTAGTGTATAGGAATGCAACTAATTTCTATGCTTTGATTTTATACCCTTCCACTTTGCTGAATTCCTGTATGAGTCCTAGCAATTTTGGGGTGGAGTCTTTTGGGTTTTCCACATAGAGTATCATGTTATCTGCAAAGAATGAGAGTTTGACCTCTTCTTTGGTAATTCGAATGCCTTTTATTTCTTTTTGTTGTCTGATTGCTGAGGCGAGGACATCTAGTACTATATTAAACAACCATGGTAAGAATGGGCATCTGTGTCGTGTTCCTGATCTTGGGGGAAAAGCTCTCAGTTTTTCCCCATTGAGACTGATATTTGCTAGGGGCTTTTCATAGATGGCTTTTATGATACTGAGATATGTTCCCTCTATGCCTACACTGCGGAAACTTTGAATCAAGAAAGGATGCTGTACTTTGTCAAATGCTTTTTCTTTATCAATTGAGAGGATCATATATGGTTCTTGTCCTTTCTTTTGTTAATGTGATTTATCATGTTGATTGATTTGCAGATGTTGAACCAGCCTTGCAGCCCAGGAATAAATCCCACCTGGTTGTGGTGAATAATCCTTCTGATGTATGGTTGGGTCCTGTTGGCTAGTATCTTGGTGAGAATTTTGGCATCCATGTTTATAAGGAATATTGGTCTGTAATTTTTCTTTTTGGTGGAGTCTTTGTCTGGTTTTGGGATCAAGGTAATGCTGGCCTCATAAAATGAGTTTGGAAGTTTTCCTTCCCTTTCTATTTTTTGGAACAGTTTCAGAAGAATAGGTATTAATGTTTAGTAGAATTCCCCTGGGATGCTATCCAGCCCTGACTCTTGTTTGTTGGGAGATTTTTGATTGTTGCTTCAATTTTCTTGCTGGTGATGGGTCAGTTCAGGTTTTCTATGTCTTCCTGTTTCAAATTTGGTAGTTTATAAGTCTCTAGGAATGCATCCATTTCTTCCAGATTGCTTAGCTTGCTCTTATATAGTTGCTCCCTCCCAGGGGAGGTAGGAGGGTCGCCACGTTTCTGCCCTTTGAAGGACCCCTGCAGGGAGAGTGGTCACCTAATTATACCATGGTTTGTGGTTTCTAGCAACACCAAGGTGAAAGCCCACTCCTGGACTTGCTGTTTGCAGTTGGCTTCCCTGCTGTGATGTATGGGAACTCTGCTGGCTCAGGCATCCCCCGTTCTTTCTGTGACCTGAGGGATCCTGAGGCCACAATGTCCTACCTAGGATTCTGCTCTACTTCACCACTTGAGCACCTTTGAGGCAGGGACATGTCTCACTGGAGCAGAATTCTAAAAGTCCTGGGGCTCTATCACTTTCCAGTGGTAGTTGGGTTCTGGAGGCTCCCTCCCCTGCTGTTTATCTTCCGATACATCCCATCAGATTCACTTCTCCACATCTCCTACCTTGCAGAAAGTCGTCACTTCTGTATTTGTAGAATTCCAGCAATTGTTTTCTTACATGTTGAGTTGAATTCATAGGTGTTTGGAATAATTTGGTAGATATCTAGCTGAAGTCAAGGGATGAAATGAAGTCCTCTACACTTGCACCATCTTGCCTCTTTCCCCTTAGCCTACCTTTTTTTTTCTTTTTTTTTTTTTGAGAGAGTGAGAGTGTGTGTACAGTGTGGGAAGGGGCAGAGGGCGAAAGAGAGAGAGTTTTAGGCAGACTCCATGCTGAGTGTGGAGCCTGACCTGGGGCTTGATTTCATCACCCTGAGATCATGCCCTGAGCCAAAACCAAGAGTCTGCTGCTTAATCAGCTGCACCACTCAAGCATCCCGGCCTACCTTTTGACTCCAGCTGTTGCTATGACAACTGTGTATACTTGTGACCCATCAGCTCCTTGTCTTACCTGCTCCACATAAGTCTTGCTTTCTGACTTGGGGCTTCTCCAGTGATTTTGCTTGCAGTGGTCAGGCCACTCATTCTGCCCCATGCTCACACTGGAAGTGGGAGTGAACTAAATCCTATGTACCAATGATGGTAATTGCTGGATGAACACTATCAAGTCTGCATATTCTGCAGGAACACATGGGGGCTCATTCTACAAGGCAATTCAAAGCATTCCAGGGGGTGGATTAGCCATAATTGCCCATAGCAGTCACTGTATCAATAAAGAGTCTTTGGATTGGCTTCCCTTCTCCTCCCTGTTTCAGTCTGCCTAGTCCTTTACTTCTGTACCTTGGAATCACTTCCCAAAATAATGATCTTGTCTTAGGCTCTGCTTTTGAAGAAAGCCCAGACTAAGTCAGAGCCCTGATTTAAAACCAGCTTCACTATGTTGTGTTTTTCTTAGCTTGAGAGGTGTTTGGAGACTATTTGCAAGTCTCAAAGTAGCCAGATGGTATGGAATACAAATAAATAGGATAGCATCAGTTGAATTTTATATAAATGTGCTATACAGTATGAAATGTTTTGTGAATTAGGGATTCTTATTCCTTTAGTCAGGAGACAGACTCAGACAGTTGTTAAGTTATGTAAAAACACTTCTCCATAATTCTACAGCTGTGCCTTAGGTGGTAACTGATAGTGATGTTTTGATCACAGCCTTACAGATGGTGAGGCCATAGACACAGCTTTCTCTGAGCAAGTGGTGAGGCCCTGAAAGCCACATGCCTTTCCCATAGAAGGTCAGTTTAAGGAGCTTGGGTGGGAAACCCTGTTCTTATATCTGTGGACTGGATGGCTTGCCCTGGTGTGTGTATATATGTGTGCTTGTGTATATATATTTCCCTTTTAAGCACAAGGTATAGATTCCAACATAATGATTTTAAATATCACAATCCTTGGATTACAAAAAGAAAAATGACATTTTTTGGAAAATGTACAGTAAAACTGGCATCTGAAATGCTGTGCATTACCAAATGCATAAATTAGAGAATTGTTGTGTCTTTTTCAGCTTAGCAGAGGCATTCAGGGTTACTGAGAACTAGACACCCAGATAGTTTCAACAGAGTCAGGACTATGAACTAGCCTTTGGAGTTCCCATCTCCTGATCTCTATGGTATACCACACTGCCTTCTTTTGAGGATCTTTCTTTTAAAGTGGAGGTTGGCAAACTTTCCCTGTAGAGGCCTTAATAGTTTAATGTAGGTTTTAGAGGCCAGTGGTTGTTCTTGCAGCTGTTCAGCTCTGCTATTTTTGTGTGGAAGCAGCCATAGAAAATACTGAGATGAATGAACATAGCTGTGTTCCAATAAAGCTTTATTTATAAACACAGTGGCAGACCTAATTTGGCTTGGGGGCTATAATTTGCTGACCCCTGTTTTAACCATTGGAGTTACAGTGACTTCTACTTGTTGGTCACTCACAGGCTACTGGGTCCTAGAGAGTTAAAACCCCCATCTAGCCGGGAGGTGAGCTGGGCTGTTGCATCACAGCCCACACATTATTGGGCTTCCTTCCAGGTCTGTGTATGGTCAGACTCTGAGCCAGCAGCCAAGACAGTGAGCCTGGCAACCACAGTGCTCCGGTTTCCAGAAGGAATCACAAATACCCTTCCTGTGCAGATAAAGGAACAATTGTATCGTGGGAGAACTTACTGGAAAGTAATGTGGGGTCACCAGGAAGGAAAAGGAATTCATTCCTCAGTCACAGTCTTCAGTCTGGTTGGGAGTCAGTGAGACCTGGAAAGGTCAGCTAGGATGCATGTCTGATTTTGGCAGGCCTCCAAGGCTCTGCATTCATGGAATAATACGTTGGATTTGGTGATTACAATGGCCCACTCAGAGCTTCCTTTTGCTGCTCTAATCATCTCTCCCTCCTCACAGTCTGGTCCATGACTCCTCCCAATATTTCACCCTGGCTTAGCATCTGCTGATGCTAAGATTTCTGTTAACCAAAATCTCCAGTAGACACAATTTCTCTTCTTTCAGTTTTATCTTACACAAACTTGACAACTGGACTTTTGAGTCTCCTACCTCATGCTTTCATCCCTGGGATCTGGTCCCAGGTCTGAGGCTCTAGAAGCCATAGGAAAGACACGACTTTCCATAGAAGGTCAGTGTAAGGAGTGGGGTTGAACCCTATTATGCCAGTGGACTGGGTGATTGTCCCTGTGTGTGAGTCTTCATATGTGTGCCTGTGTGTGCACATACATGCATATATCTGACTTTGGCCTTTAAATCAGAAGGTCACCCTTGGGCCTCTCTGCTCAGGGAAGTTCCTTCTGCAGCCTGGATGCCCTTAGGTAGACTCATGAGTGGATATTCTCTGGTCATAATTATCAAGTCTTATCTCTACTCCTTTTCATCATGTGGATCCACATCACAGTCTGTTTCAGAGTTGAAAGAGTCAAGGGCTTTCAGAGGCTGGACGAAGTTTTCATTGGATTTAATGATTGAAACCAAAAAAAGTACGTATATTACCTGTTTTGATGGCCAGCTGGCCACACCTGCTACTGGGTGTAAAAACCCTTTAATGAAGGTCTAAATTTTTAGTGCTGAAGTGTTTTAGGGGAAAAAAAATCATACATTATTATTTTCCCCAAGTAGCACTCTGGCCCTTGGGAGAAGGGATGCTGGTAGTTATGTGGGAGGAAGCTGAAATGAGGAGGAAGGAAAGAAGGCAGGAATATATGACTATTTTTTTCATAAACAACTGATTCCTTTAGCACCTGGCTTTGGTTCCCGCTGCTGTGAGAAGAATATCAATGGCTTTAATAGTCTATTGTTTGTGGCTGGGAAGCATTTGCTTGCTGTTCTAAGCTGCTTGGCTCTCAGATTGGCAATGGGCAGAAAATGTGGTGGATATATGAAGAGAAGTAGCCAAAATGCCTTAAATCAGGTTAGCTTTCCCTTTAAAACCCATTTGGTATTCCTCCCTCTCTCCCTCTTCTTCTTCTTCATAAATCTCTGATTTGTAGCTTATTTCTTGCCCCGAAGAATGGCATGTTTTTAAGTGTATGGGTTCTACTGTTCTGCTCACATTATGCTTTTTGTTAGTATTTTTAATGGCTTTTTAATGGCAAAAAAATGCCTTTTTGTTAGTATTTTTAATGGCTTACTTTGTTTTGATGAAATCCTATCTTCAGTAACACCAGCGCTGATGAATGATAAATGAACACGAATGAAAAAAACCACTTGCAAAACAGAAAAGGTGGGGGAAGAGACAGTGGGTAGATGAATTAAAAGTGGCTTATTACCACAAGGTGGCGCTGGTAAAACACCTCATTTTAAAGTCCTAAAAACAAGTTGCAGATAAAGAAGGAAAACACAAAATTAAAGAGCCTTTCACAAGAAAATACTTTGTATCACAGGAGTGGAGTGCACATGTGTGATGGTTATTTGTGTGAGCATGTGTATTAAAGATGTAATCATTTCAGGAAAAGTAAATGTTATGGGGAGCAGTGATAGAATTGTGTTGTATTTGTTTTTTGAGGGAGGTGTTCAGTGATTGATACTCTTGTAATTCAAATATTAAATATTTTTATTGGATTTCAAATATTTTTAGTTCCAACCAGATCTTTCCTGGACTCTTCTGAAGCATGACATTGTAGACATCAGAATGATGGGTTAAGTTTACTATTACTTAATGTACTCGCATTCTACATAGCTTGCACACTAGAGGCCTTTATTCAAAAATAATTAGTGCCCCATTAGGGGAAACTTGAGGCTAGCAGTGTCTCAGATGTTCTTGACTGCTGTGGGAACTTGGTGTGTAGAAAGTTGGTAAGTTAATACTTGGAAAATAACCCTTTACTTAAAACATAGTGTCTTTTATGTGACTCCGTTATTAAAAGTGAACGTTTTCATGTTTGTGCATTCTGTGTGTGTCTAGAGTATCATTTACTGATGGACAGAGAGATGAAAAGCTGATTTTTTTTCAAGCTTGTGCTTTGAAGGGAGGGTGGTCATATAATGGTCCAAATAATGTTACTCCTGAATAAAGGCAGGAGTGGAAAGTTATCTAACACAAATGAGTAGAAGCATCCAGAACTTTACATGGATCTTCCCTTATTTTGTCCCCATAGCAACTCTCCGAATCAGATGATGATAATATCTCCATTCTCAAGAGGGGTTCTGAGAAGTTAAGTAACATGTCAATTGTCTCAAAGCCACTGTGTGGCAGATCAGGAATTGAGTTCAGAAATTATTCAAGGGAGGAAATACAGGAAATGAAAAGGAAAAGTCTGGGTTGTCTTGAAAAGTCTGGTTGTCTTGAAATTTGTATTTAGATAAGGCCTGGTAACATAATGTGGATCACTTTGAAAGGAAAAGAAACCTGCTTTCCCTACAACCAGATGAGGGCTATAGATAGAGTAATAAACACACATGTGTACATACATACATACATACATATATTTTTCTGCTTCTCATACAATTTTCATCAACTTCCATGTAAGCATAACTAACATTTCCCACTATCCACAAGGCAGGGGGCCTGGGAAAACTAGATTTTTACCATAGCTGGGGAAAGCAGTAAAAGTTGGTATGAAAACTGTAGCTGTGATAGCTCCCAGCTAATTAATGCTACAGAGACATTGGCTCAGCTGGAAATACAATTCATGATGGAGAAAGCAACTGGTTCCTGTTTAGGGAAAAATTATGTTAATGAGAGTATGTAACTCTAAGGACAGTGATCTCAACATGTTGGCAGAATCTGAGCCTATAGTAGTATAGTATAACCATCTTTTTTTTTTTTTTTTAACCATCTGAGCAGTATAACCAATCGTTTTTTATTGTTTTGAAGTATCTGCAAGAATTACATATCTACAATTAGACTTTAAAATTGAATTATATTTAGGGTAGTAGTTTTTAGCCTCTATTTTGCAGAGATACCTGTGTGTCCATCTAAGAAGTTGTATAGAGGGAAATATTTTGTTTGGGGTGTGTGAAGGGAGAGTGATGGGGGAGACGGGCTGGGGTCATCTGCCTGAACTTATTCTGGAGCAGGTGGACTATTTCTGATACATATTGTACTTTTGTATACTGGGATATTCGATTTTGGTGTCAAGTCCTATAGCACATGGGAAGTCTAAGTGGTTTATTTAGGACAGTTCATCATACAGTCATACTTAAAATAGGTATTTTGATGATTTTTTTTTAAATGAGAAAAGATCCCCTATATATTATAACTATCAGAATTGAATGACATAATATGTGAGAAGAAAAAAAATCATTATAGATCTCAGAGAAGGGCATCACAAAGGATTTGAATTCTTAATTTGATATTTAAAAAAACAAAGGAAAGAATCTCATTCTATGATAGCAAATCTTGAACCAGCCAGAGGCTGATTAACACAGAAGTAAAAGCAAAGAGAAGCATTTTGACAAGCAGAAGACCTGGGGTTTATGCTGCAGTTTCTAATTGTGTCCTCTAGTGGTTTTGAAACAGTAACAGGAGTGTCATTTATTTGACCATTTTTTTGTACATTTATGCATTCACATATGTTATGAAGGGGTCTCACATGCCCACTATAGAGAAGGGAATCAGAAGACCTAGATGAATTGAGAGCTTCAAGGCTTCTTCGCATATGAGAAAGGTTTGTTATCTGTCTTCTAGCCTATTAATGGTGTTCTCAGGATAACCTCTTTGATGTCAAAAAAGTGCTCCCTGCTTGTTGTTGGAATTGTACCGCTGCCATTTACTTCTTTTGCTGCAGCTGAAACACGGTGTGATTTAGTCCAGTTCGCAGCTCCTGGAGACTACAGGAAACCTAGGCAGGTACCTGCTTGATTCCTTGGTGCGTACCCAGTAGTACACACTGCACTTCCTGCGTCCTTCCCACACCCAGCTGTCAGGCCATCACCCAGAGGGCTTGGGGAATACTTGGGATAATTTTCTTGATTTGGTCTCAGGTTTAAGCAATCTGTTTTAGACCTTAGGAAACTTAATGTAAGGAATTTTAAAGGTCTCATAAAAGAGATTTGAAGGGTTGGCTAGAAGTTGGTTTGTTAATGAGACTTGAATCATACTTATCTTGACACTTAATCAGTTAATAAATTATTTCAGTATGCTATTTCCTTTTTTCTTAAAAGAACTTTTCCCCTGACCATGAAGGGTTGCCAAGAATATAGCACAGTGGTGATTTCCTGTGGTGTGCACCTTTTGCATTTCTTTTCTTATGATACCCCACTCTTTTCCAGTATGGAGAAACAATAGATGAAAGAGGAGACGTAGGGAAGAAAACCAAATGCAGTATCAGGAATCAAACAGAGATATCTGGGTTCCGTTTTCAGTACACTGTTTTGGCATTGTTAATAGCAAACCAAGTATTTAATAGCTGATCAACAAGAACTTGAGACTGGAGCTCCATTTTTGAGATTCATGTACACAAAAAACTAACTTTTAGGAAGCAACACTCAAAATGTGTGTGTATTACTTATTTATTTACAGAACCTCATTCTATAAGGGAAATTACTAGTCTACAGCAATAACATGTCCAATAAATAATGACAAAGTAGAAAATGGAGGAACTGGAATATAGAGATCAAGACAAAAACCAAAGGACTCCAAAATGTTACCTGAAGGCTCATCAGCTGTTACAGTTCAGCCTCCTGGCTGACAGCAAGCCAGGCTGAAGTCAAGTGTAAAAAGGACCACAGGCAGAAAGTAAGGAACACGGAAGCCTTCCCTGACAAAAGTATCCTCTCTGAGTGCCCAGAATTTTCATCACTCCTTAATCATTCATTGCACTGCACACTAGATCGTGAAAAAGCTTAAGAGGGTTGATTTATCTGTATATTGAATCACCCTTTATTGTTATAGGATAGGGCAGGAAACAGGTACATTTTATTGGCAAAAGCACCCTGAGGGTGAGTCCCAGGTGGGCAACCCAAGAATCTGGTACCTGAGGAGGGAGAGGCAGTGTGCAGGTCAGGAGCTCTGATGACAAACATGATCGATACCTTAGTTGTATTTTTTCCTTTCATTGGTCTTAGTATAATAGGATTACAAAATAAAAGGAAGCCAAGGATTTAGAATTGCTTTGTAGAGGAATATTTCTAAGAAAAGAAAGGAACCCGGGTAGGGATGTCCTCCTCTTATAGGAAGATACAGAATGCTTATTTGGCATTGGCTATAACAATCATTCTAATACAGGCAAGTCAAGACACAGGGAAGCAGAAGATTCAGGTTAGCATAATTTTATTTCGCAGTCTGTAGACTCATACTGTGATACGAGTAACAGGTATCTGCAAACAATCATAGATGCCTTCTCTGCGTTGCCTCAACAATGATTCAGCTGGTCCTAGGGACTTCCCTCTGCCAGGGGGAGATGTGCCCAAGTTCAGCTTCTCATATGACTGGCTTTTCTCCCAGCAGGGAGGCCTGTAATCCCACATGGGCCTCAAGATCTCTGGATGCTGGGTGGCTGGCTTTCCTGGACAATTATGGTAACTGTTAGCATCTAAACACAGCTCAGTTATATGGTTTCACTTACTTGTGGAGCATAAGGAATAACAGGACATTGGGAGATGGAGAAGAGAAGTGAGTTGGGGAAATCAGAGGGGGAGACAAACCATGAGAGTGTGGACTCTGAGAGACAAACTGAGGGTTTTGGAGGAGAGGGTTGTGGTGGGTTGGGTGAGCCTGGTGGTAGGTATTAAGGAGGGCACATATTGCATGGAGCATTGGGTGTGGTGCATAAACAATGAATCTGGGAACTCTGAAAAAAAATCACCAGTTATATCAAAGTAAAATAAATAAATAAATAAGTAAACCACAGCCCACCTAGCAACAGGAATCTGTCTGCATTTCCTATAACAAGATCCCTTTCTCCTGCATGTCCTTAACAGAGATACAGAGGAAAGGGCCTTGTGTTCCTTTACTGGAGCATAAGCCATACCTCTTGTCTAGTAGGGTGTCCTGCCGGCCATTCTTCAGAAGGCAAAGGG
This sequence comes from Mellivora capensis, assembly GCA_004024625.1. Taxonomy (NCBI): domain Eukaryota; kingdom Metazoa; phylum Chordata; class Mammalia; order Carnivora; family Mustelidae; genus Mellivora; species Mellivora capensis. The sequence continues at coordinate 11,439 of PISX010035326.1, forward strand.
TGATCCCACCTCCTCTCCTCTCCTCTTGCTGAACCTGGATGTGCCAGCTGCTACTTTCTTTGATAAAGCCTTTTCCTTAACCCATATTCTGTGACATTGCAGGTTTTTTTTTTTTTTAAGATTTTATTTATTTATTTGACAGAGATTACAAGTAGGCAAGAGAGGCAGGCAGGGAGAGAGAGGAGGAAGCAGGCTCTCCGCGGAGCAGAGAGCCCGATGTGGGGCTCGATCCCAGGATCCTGGGATCATGACCTGAGCTGAAAGCAGAGGCTTTAACCCACTGAGCCACCCAGGCGCCCCGCAGTTCTTCTAATGTCTATGCGTGACAGGTTACAATTCAGGAGACTCACCTTTAGAGCAGTTGTTGTAAAGGCAACAGGAATGATAGTCTTTTGTAACTCACATTTTAAGTGACCCAGAGGTCACTAGAATAACATAGCAAAATGGGAGTTTCTTCATGATTAAAAATCCTCTTGTGTTCAAGGTTGGCTCTGTAGCTGGAGCTAGTTGACTCTTAGGCACCATTATAGCCTTACAGGGTAGAATGCTCCCTCTACTTCAATTCTAACTTCATTCCTATTAATTGTGTTGTGCTCTGAAGTTAAGTGTTAAGTAGGCCTTGAAGTGTTTCTGGTCAGATATCATAGAGAGTCCTGAGTGAATGATGCATAGCACTGTGGATGCCTTTGTCAACATGATCACTGACACTAATGTATATTTATCCACCTCATCCTGGGTACTCTGCTCTCCTGACTCCGTGCTGAATGATCCTAGCATTGGTAACAAATAGAGGTTCTAATATCATGGAAACAGTAAAACCTTATGCAAGTGTAAAGTTATCACTTGGTTTTTATTCTTTTTACTGTTGTTGGAACATTGGTTAATTGAATTCTGTCCTCTGAATTGAACTTTAACCAGGATTAGAGTTTTTTTTTGTAAAATCTTTTTTTTAAATTTAGATTTTTAATTTTTTAATAAACATATAATGTATTTTTATCCCCAGGGGTACATGTCTGTGAATCGGCAGGTTTACACACTTCACAGCACTAACCATAGCACATAGCCTCCCCAATGTCCATTACCCCACCACCCTCTCCTGACCCCCCTCCCCCCAGCGACCCTCAGTTTGTTTTGTGAGATTAAGAGTCACTTATGGTTTGTCTCCCTCCTGATCCCATCTTGTTTCTTTTCTTCTTTTCCTACCCACCCAACCCCCCATGTTGCATCTCCACTTCCTCATATCAGGGAGATCATATAATAGTTGTCTTTCTCCGATTGACTTATTTCACTAAGCATGATACCCTCTAGTTCCATCCATGTCGTTGAGAATGGCAAGATTTCATTTCTTTCGATGGCTGCATAGTATTCCATTGTATATATATACCAGATCTTCTTTATCCATTCATCTGTTGATGGACATCTAGGTTCTTTCCATAGTTTGGCTATTGTAGACATTGCTGTTATAAACATTCGGGTGCACGTGCCCCTTCGGATCACTACGTTTGTATCTTTAGGGTAAATACCCAGTAGTGCAATTGCTGGGTCATAGGGTAGTTCTATTTTCAACTTTTTGAGGAACCTCCACGCTGTTTTCCAGAGTGGTTGCA
>PISX010035327.1:0-13028 GCA_004024625.1 Mellivora capensis
CAGAGTAACTAGTTTTAAAACCCAATCCTATATGTCCATGCTCACTTTGCTCTCATAAACAATAACATGAAATCAATTCTGTTATGGTTAGGTGAGGCAAATCCCATGTACCAGAAACATCATCTTCACCCCAAAACCACAAATAATGATATGTCACAGAATCAACCTGAATGTAATGGTCCCTGTGGAAAGAAGAGGGTAAGATTTTAGGTGAGTCCTGGGGTTTTTGACAAGTAATGCTATTCAAACCTGAATATTCAAAAATCATTGGGGGAAGTAAATTGAAAAATCAGTCAGTCAATCTCAACCATGTGTCCTACTTGGAAAGATAGATTTAGAAATTCCAGATTTTAAAGCCTGGCTGTGACTTAGGAAGAAACCTATTTTCTCTGAGAAAATGACACTCGACTAGATCTTTCCTTCTCATTCTAAGTTTTAAACTGTTACGGTTCTCCATAAACTAGTTTCCTCTGTGGCAGCTGGAAAGAGAGCAAATGCACCACATTTTGGGTACAGCAGCTCATAAGCACTATAACTGAGATACATGAAAATCTCTTTCCAAAGCAAAGCCATTAAAAAGAGTGGGTGCATTGCCATTTTCAAAGCATCGTGGGTGGTAAGGGGAGCTGAATGTATGGAAAGGGTCAGACAGTTTCTGATTTAGTTGATATGATAGGCACACATTAGAATAGGTAATGCCATTTTCTCACTGACGTGGTACACGCTGGGCCTTTAGTAAAAATGGAGGGCCAAGATGCTGGTTAGCAGTACACAATAAAGTGTGTTGGTGGTTGTGTTCACAGGGACACTTGGGTTTCTGGAAAACTTAGAAACAAGAAATTGCCCTTCAAAACAACAATTAAAGGATGAGGAGTATAGGAGGATTCTGGAGATCATGAAGAGGAAGCAGCCTCAATCAGTGGCATTCATATACTCTCTTAGCTTTCCCTATAGAATACAACTAATACAGACTTCAGGATACATTCTAGGGTTGTTTTTCTTCTAAGCCCTTAAAGATCTATGCTGACAGTTATGATGTGCCATCTGCAGCTCCTAGCTATGTGTGCTATATTGGCATCAGTGAACAATTATTCATTGTTCTCTCTACCCATGTCTTCTCAGTATTGATTGACTGTGATTCTCCAGACCTGAGTTTGGTCTTCTGACTAGCTTTGGGCAACAGAATAAGCACAGATGCCAGTGCACTACTTCTGTCTCCAGTTTTCAAGAGAACATGCTTGCTTCTGTTCACACTCTTACTCTTCTGCCATTGCCAAGAGTAGGACATGGTCCCAGGTGGATGGCCAAAGGTATATAGAGCAGAGATCCCAGTCAACCCACAGACACAGGAATAACCCTTGACGGCATCAGCATTGCATAGCCTTGATGAAATGAACTCCACATATGCACGAGAAATAACTATTTAGTGCTGCATACCACTGAATTTTAGGGTGGCTTATCATATACTAATAAGTAACGGATACATTATCCTTTTTCAAGACTGCAGGCTTCAATTCAAGGTGCTCCTTTTGCTTGGAATGTTACTGCTGAGATCTCCTTCACTCTGCTCATTCATGAATAATTACTTCAGTCCATCATACCTCACCTTAGACATCACTTCCTCTTGGAAACTTCCTTTTATCTCCCAAGAGTATGTTAGATGTTCCTCTCATTATTTTATAACCTTCTGAACTTGTTTATATCATCACTATTAAAGATGGTTCAAAGGCAAGCCATTGACTTAGATGTCTTGAGTTTAAGGATTTAATTCATAATTCATGTACTTCATAGATAGATAGCACATTCTCTAAATGACAATCTTCTCATTTTTATAATGAGAATAATACCTATGATGGTGATAAAGTTTTATGAGGCTTGAATGAGATGTTATATGTAAAATACTGAGTATAGTCACCAGTTCTTGGGTGTAATTATTGTTGCCATATATAGTTCCAGTTAATTCCTAAAGCTCTGGCTGCCTAACCTATTCCAGTCTATAAAGAGAAGGATCTCTTAATTAAGTGTTTGGCTACCCTGGGATATAGTTCATATAGACAGAATGGGTAAATGTTTGATTCATGCCTCTACTTCCCCATATCTATCTCTTTCTCTCTCTCCAGTTTTTTTTTTAAGATTTTTATTTATTTATTTGACAGAGATCACAAGTAGACAGAGAGGAAGGCAGAGAGAGAGGAGGAAGTAGGCTCCCCGCTGAGCATAGAGCCCAATGTGGGGCTTGATCCCAAGACCTGAGATCATGACCTGAGCCAAAGGCAGAGGCTTAACCCACTGAGCCACCCAAGCACACCCTCTCTCTCTCTAGTTCTTAAAATAAGTTGGGTTACTAACATTCTCTGAAAAGGAAAAAAATTATTTTTTTCCTTCTTGTTTCATTCTTTTGAACTCAAGGACTGTAAAATACCTGATGTGTGTCAGTCATTGCTGTTACTCTTATTTATGTATGACTTTCCCGTCTTTGGCCATAACAAATCTTTTCGTTAGATCCTGAGTTCTTTGGCATGACCTCAGTAGTTTTGATAAATTACTTGGTTTCTGGTTTGGCAGTGTGCTCCAGGCCTATCTCATATATTTTTTATTCCAATTATTTCTCTAAAGTCCCCAGCATCTTACAGGAAATGATAGAGACCATACTCCAGTGTAAGAGTTTTGCTGCTGATTTGACCATTGATTCTGGGCCTTTTCAGTGGACAGAGTTAGAAACTTTTTTGTTTTTTAAGATTAAATACTGTATGGATCTGAAATTAATCATAAAGGGAACCTTTGTATTGGTAAGCTCATCAGAGTACCTACTTACTTTCCTTATCTAATCTAATTGTAATACTCCGGACTTTTGCAAGTAAAGCCTTTTCTTAATTTAAAATATCTTGGTCAGTTATTTAGAAAAGATGGGATGCCTAAATACCAATTGATATAACTTCTGGAGTAAAATGAAGAGAGATTGTCAGAAGATAACAGATCGGGATCGGGGAGAAAACTCATCTTGTCTGAATGATACCATGCCCTTGATTAAATGACTAAGTCTATTTCCCATCTAAGGGCCTTTAGATATGCAACTTTACTTTAATAGATGCTTTTCATCCCGACTGTTAAGTCCTGATGACTCTTACTAATTCAGGTTAAATTTCACACTTTTTAAAAAATTTTTTTAAAGATTTTATTTATTTATTTGACAGACAGAGATCACAAGTAGGCAGAGAGGCAGACAGAGAGAGAGAGGGAAGCAGACTCCCTGCCGAGCAGAGAGCCCGATGTGGGGCTCAATCCCAGGACCCCGAGATTATGACCTGAGCTGAAGGCAGCGACCTAACCCACTGAGCCACCCAGGTGCCCCAAATTTCACACTTTCTAAGTCTTATCTCCCCTCACCCTAATCTAAATTATATTATGTTAGTCTTTCTTATAATATCTTCAGCTTTCTTTAACACCATTTATCGAAATTGGTTAATGATATGCTTGTGATACTGTTTAGAGATTGTCTCCTACATTAAATTCTAAATGCACGTAATTGGGGAATTTTGTTGTTGTTGTTTATTACTTCTTTCTCAGTACCTAATACAGTGACTCAAGTATATGTTGAATAAAGGGAGGTAGAGTTCATTATTCATTGTAATGACTAAGCCCAAGATTCTTCAATAAAACCTAACAGAGTTCAAAATAAATAGCATAATAAAGAAAATTATTTTAAGATTCTTTGTAGCTCCCTGTAAATTCTGCTAGGCATGCTTAATTGTTTTGCCAAGATTTGCTTTTTATTTATTTATTTATTTAGTCCACAATTTATATTCAACATGTCCTCTCTCCCACTTGCTGGCACTTGATGGTCAGTGCTGATTTCACTCTCACTAGAATTGGTTGATACTTGGGTAGCTACTCCCAGAAGATAGGCTAAACAATTCTGAAATGTTGCCCTTAGGTGATTGGATTGTTTCCACAGTTGGGTAAGACCCAGCTCCATTGTAGCCTCTTTAAACTCTAATTTTGCCATTTTAACCATATGACAGCTTTGGATTGAAAGTCTGAGAAAATTGAAGAAGGAAGTAATCATCTTTAATCAGTTCTGAATTCCCATACGATAAATTGAAATATATAGAGGAAAAGATAATCATGATTCAATCACACTGATAAATAGTAATAATTCAGTGATGTGATTTATAAATGAAATCTTCCTTAAGCCATCTCCTGTGGGCTACTTGGTAATACTAGGTTATATTTGTAAATCAACTTAAGAAGATATCTCTCTTTAATTCAAGTGATTATCCCCAGAAATGTAGGATATCCAAATCAGTTTATTTTGTTTGTGTTTTAGAGGTGAGGTCTTTCATTATTAAATTATGAAATCAGGGACGCCTGGGTGGCTCAGTTGGTTAAGCAGCTGCCTTCGGCTCAGGTCATGATCCCAGCATCCTGGAATCAAGTCCCACATTGGGTTCCTTGCTCGCCAGGGAGCCTGCTTCTCCCTCTGCCTCTGCCTGCCACTCTGTCTGCCTGTGCTCACTTGCTCTCTCTCCCTCTCTCTCTGACAAATAAATAAATTTTTTAAAAAATTTCAATTATGAAATCAACTGGTAGGCACTTGAAAAGTTCACAAGAACATCACTTAAGACATTTGAGATACCTACATATGTTTAAACCTATAATTCCAAGTATGTGTACATGTATGTATGTATAAATGAATGAATGAATATAACATTGTTGGGAGAAAAAAACATTCTAACTCCCTTATTTATATTTTTATCAAATATATGTACTTGAGTTTTAGAGAATAAAAGAAAATGGTATCTTTGACATTATAAAATATGTTTTCTAAAATCAACAACCCAGACATGTTTTTGATGAGGCTGGACCCACTCCCTGTTCCAGGGGTGAAACTTGATTGGTCAAAGCTAGTCAGAATAATAACACTCCTTTGTCATAGTCTTTGGATCAGATAATGAAGGCCTTTGTTTTATTCAGAGCATGGTGTTCCCCTGGCACCAGGGATGGGATCATACCTGAGGCAACCTGCAGGAAGTTGAGAGCTATTCTCTCCCATCGTATGTGAAGCAACAAGTCTACAAACCCAGTTGCTGCTGGAAATCATCTTCTCTCATGAATTGCACCATCATCAGGGTGAAGCTGATAATTGTGAAATGGTACTGAAGAGAGCCAGGCCCTTGATGACATCATTGAACTCCCTCCACTGCCCATGAGCTGTTCTAGTTCTGGAATGCCAGTTAGAACTAACCCCCAAATATTAATTTGCTTTTACTGTCACCTCTTTCTGGACAAAGCTGCGCTGGCCCCTTTAACTTGGTGGGTTTCAGTGCCTCTTGCCTGCTGCATCTCCTTAGTTTCTTCACTGGTTTATCTCTTAAATTCACATTGCATCTTCGCATTATTTATGCACTTTGGGCTACTATCAATATATGATTTCTGGCTCCATACCTCTCTCAACAGCCATTTATAATTATAATTTTACAGTCTCAGGTACCATAGTAAATCAACACTAGTTCATTAATGCTATAGTCCAATTATTGAGCAAGTCTACTGACAGCCATTAGCATGAATTACAACAAATATTAAAGGTAGAAATACTGAATCTTTCCCCATAGGTACTATATAAATGATACCCAGATTTATCTCTAATCATCACATGCATGTAGCCTGTAAATCCTTCCAGCCCATCCTAGACACACTTGGGATTTAAGTCTGTCTACTAATATTATTTGGAAGCAGAAGGAATGCAAAGCTTTTATTTATTTATTTTTCTTGCTGTTTGTCTTAGCCCAACACTGAATTAACCTTAAAGGTGACTGCTGTCAACTTCATTTCTCTAAGTCATGGTCTCTGATGATGGCAGAGCACTGAGCAGCTGTCCCTCAGTAATCTTTGGAACAGATGTATTTCTTAAAATGTTGGTGGTAAAGCAGAATTCCACATAGCTAATCCAGGTTTGCCATTAACTTATGTAAATTGAAAAAATATTAAGCCCCAGCCACCTACTTTGAGGAAAAAACTTCCCAAAGAGAATTGAGTTTGCTAGAGGATTAAAACCTGCGATTTAAGGCATCAGGCCAATTCTCGGCTTCCAAACTCTGATTGCCCTTTTTCTTCTCTTTTCCCCCCTTTTTTGCCCCCTGTTAAAGATTCCTAAGAAATTAGCCTTCGTTGCTTCAGCATTTTAAAGCTGCCACAACAGTTTTATCTGGATTTCTCACCATTCTCACTCTAGATTAGTTTACAGAGAGGGCACTTCTTCATAGGGATTTGCTTTCTCAGGATCTTCTTTAAAAAAAAAAAAAAAGCCTATAATTTCATTGCCTTAAGGGGTTTCTGACTCAGTGCCATAGGAACAAAGGCAACAATATAGATAAAAGATAGTTTAAAAATGTAATGTTAAGAGGGATCACCTTGTACTCATTGTATCAATAGCCAGCTAGCACAATGTGGAAGGATGAGCACTATCTGAAATCTTGCAGATCTGTTTCCAGACATAGGCTTTTTTATTACTAGACTCCTAGTTGTGTAACTTAGTTGTTTTTTTTTTTTAAACTTTAGTTACTTTATGTGTAAAATAAGGATGATAATGCCCACCTGAAAATTTTAGTGAGGATCAGAAATAATATGAGATCCCTAGAACTACTGAATGTTCCATTAAAGCTACTTGAGTCCGTTCTTAGAGGCCAACTACTAAGTCTTGAGTGATAGCTACAAGTCTGAGTTTTCTCTTGTTTTATTGCTGAAGGTAGGATGGGCAACATTTCTCTCTCCGCAACGTGCAGATAAGTAATGGATTAGGGGACAACATAACTATAAACAAATGGGTCATTCAAGTGGTGAATGACTGATGATCCCTGAATTGGGATATAATTGGCTTCTGAGGAGTGCTTCAAAATCCATCTCTTGGGTTTTTCTGTCTCAGTTCATGCAGCTTGCCCTTGAATCTGTACATTGTGTCAAATTATTCTCTTTCCAAATGATCAAGTCATTATTTGCTTAAAGTGTAAGGGATTCTTTTTGAAAAGTTGGTGAGTTCTGCCTCCTACAATGACTGATTATATGGATCTACTACCCATCAACTCAACTTGGTTTTGACATCCATAAAAATTGTTGAGATGGGTTTTCCCAGAATATTCTGTTGAAAATTAGTTCAATAAGTCATTAAATGACTATTTAGGCTTGGGAAATGCTCGGTTGAACAGATTTCTTTAATTGAGTACTTTCCAGAGGCTTTAATATGCTTGCATTCACTATATCTTCAGAAGAGGGTATTGTACTCAGTGTTTCTCAAGTTTATTTTTTTTTCTTTTAAGATTTTATTATTTATTTATTTATTTATTTGACAGAGAGAGATCACAAGTAGGCAGAGAGGCAGGCAGAGAGAGAGAGGAGGAAGCAGGTTCCCTGAAGAGCAGAGAGCCCGATGCGGGACTCAATCCCAGGACCCTGGGATCACAACCTGAGCTGAAGGCAGAGGCTTAACCCACTGAGCCACCCAGGCGCCCCTCAAGTTTACTTTTTATGGCTACGTGCAACTAACATTTATTAAGTGCTTAATTTATGCCTAGCACTGTTCCATATATATATATATATATATATATATATATATATATATATAATCATATAATCTAATTTAATCCTTGCAATAAGGTACTCTAAGGTAAATACTGTTGTTACCTGCATTGCACAGCAGGAAAATTAGGCACAAAGTGGTTAAGATATATGTCTGAAGACACATGGTTAAAAGTATGACAGCTCAGTTTCAAACTCAGAGGATTTGACTATAGAAATAATACTTTTTTAAAAAATATTTTATTTATTTATTTTAGAGAGAGAGACAGATTGTGGCAGAGATAGTGAGAAAAAGCACAAGAGGGGAGGAGAGGGAGAAGCAGGATTCCTCTGAGCTGAGAGCCTGACATGGGGCTCAATCCCAGGACCCTGGGATCATCACCTGAGCTGAAGGCAGACACTTAACTGACTGAGCCACCCAGATGCCCCCCAAAATAACACTTGTGATTACTGTTTTGCTTCATGATAGGTTTCTACTGATCACAGAACCATTTTCTGAAATCATTCTTGCAAAGAGTGCTCTGAGGAGAACATGTTGGGAACCACCCTACAGATGAAATTTGACAAGTTTCGGTCATATTGTCAGGAACTTTATTTCTAAAAGGAAGATTGTGTTTGTGGAAGTCTACCAGGCAAATCATGCTAAGTTAGGTGTCTCCTGTCTTGAGAGGGTAGTTTCCAACTTTTGAGTGCCTCAGTCTGACTTAGTTCCATTTGATTTAGTCCTTGCTATGTATGGGAAAAGCCAGTTCTTCACATTTCCTAAGAGAATCCCAAATCCAAAGCTTGTAGGCAGAGAGGCCCCCATGGTCGTAGATGGCTACCTAGGGACAAATACTAGCCCCATTCTGATAAAAACAAAATGTGATCCCAACATCTTTACCAGTGAGAATCAATCTACTTGTATTGATTGTATTTATAGGGTGTTTCCTAGGTGAGTTTTCCAAAGATTAAGTTTTCCAAGAGTAATTTAGTCTTAATCCTTTCTCTAACAAATATATTTTCTATTTTATCAGTTCCAAAAATATGCAACCATATATCTAAGTCATAAGGCAGCTTCAAAATTTGGGACATAGCATGATGTAAAGGTGCCATGAATTTCCATACTTCTGCAATCAGTGATGAGAGAGATTGGTAATATTCCAGTGTGAAGGAAAATATTTCTATCTCTAAGGCCGTCATCCTTAATTGTTAGTGAGCTATAATAATGTCACTTTTTGGATACATTTAAAATATATTTTAATCCTATTTCTATGTCCTATCGATAAAGCATCAAATGTTGTATTTATTTACTTATATTAGAAATAGAACCATTTTAAGTTTTATTTGGAGATTATGTAAGTGAGGAATGACTTGTGTGTGCCTTGAGTTAGCTTAAGCAGATATGGACCATTGAAAAATTAAAGTTCTTGGCCTCCAAAAATATTTTTAAAGTTAGTTCTCTGAACATAAAGTCCCACAAGACAATTTTTTTTCATTTTGTAGCTTTAATGACTACTTTATTATGAGCTCATAAATAGGTAACAATATATGCTAGCTCATATTTTCAGGATTGAGTGTAAGTATGAAAAGCACAATAATTCCTCTTTTACTTATTACGTTATGTGCTTATAAATTCGTATCAACCTCAGAATACAGACTGATCTCATTCTGGAGATATTATCTATAGCAAGGTATTAAGATTTTGTCACTCAATGGGATGGTAAAATAAACATTCAATTCAAATTGATACATAATTAACACAGTATGAACAGGCATGTAGTTATGTCTCATTATTTTAGAAATTTTATTGTATTAAAAACAAGACATTATTATTGAATAGCAAAACATCGTATTTTAAAAGTTTGATTTCCTAACATTAAAAAATAAGCAGACTGAAGATCTGTTGTTAGAATTACTCCATAGTATAACTTCCATATTCCTTTACAACTAACTTCCTTCCTTCCTTCCTTCCTTCCTTCCTCCCTCCCTCCAACTCTTTCTTCCTTCTTTTCTTCCTCCTTCCCTCCCCTTCCTTTTGCTTTGCTTTGCTTTGCTTTCCTTTCCTTACTCTCCCTCTCTCCCTCCCTCCATTCCTCCCTCCCTCCCTTCTCTTTCTCCCTCCCTGCATCTCTCTACCTTTCTTTCTTTTCTCCTTCCTTCCTTCCTTCCTTCCATCCATCCTTCCTTCTTCCAAGATTGATTGACATATAACATTGTGTAAGCTGAAGGTGTTCAACATGTAGATATATGATGCATCCATATTGCAAAGGGATTTGACCATAGCTTTAGCTAACACTTCTGCCATGCCATATAATTATCACTTCTTTTTTATTTTGAGAACATTTAATATCTGTCCGGTCTCTTAGCAATTTTGAAGAGTATAATACATTGTTAACTATAATCACTATGCTGTGCATTTGATTCTTCAGTTGCAAATATATCCTCAGAATTTACTCATCTTCTAGTTGCCAATTTATCTTTAACAAGATCTTCCCAATTCCCCCAATGCCAGCCCCTGTAGCTACCATTCTACTCCCTGTTTCAATGAGCTTGACTTTTTTAGATTCTACATCTAAGTGATATAATACAATATTTCTTTCTCTGTCTTATGTCACTAAGCATAATGCCCTCAAGATCCATCCATGTTGTCACAAATGGCAGGGCTTACTTCTTTGTTGTCACATATCTCATATATTCTTCATTCATTCATCTGTTGGTGAACACTTAGGTTGTTTCCATTTCTTGGCAATTGTGAATAATGCTTCAGTAAATGTGGGAGTATATATATCTCTTTAATACTCTGTTCTCATTTCCTTTGGATATAAATCCCAACGTGTGATTGCTGAATCGATCATATGTAGTCATATTTTTAATTTTTTGAGGAACCTCCATATTGCTTTCCATAGTGACTATACCTATTTACATTCCCACCAACAGTGCACAGAAATTCCCTTTTCTCCACATTCTCACCAATACTTGTTATCTCTTGTCTTTTTGATGATAGCCACTGTAACAGGCATGAGGTGACTTCGTATTGTGGTTTTGATTTGTACTTCCCTGATGATTCTTGATTTTGAGCATGTTTTTATGGACATGTTGACCATTTGAATGTTTTCTTTGGAAAAATATCTATTCAGTTCTGTACACTTTTAGTTGAATTTTGTTGTTGCTATTGAGTTGCATAATTTCTTTATATATCAAAATTTTTTATTGTTGTTATTTTTTGTTAGCTGCAGAATTTTGTCCATTGTTCAAGTGAAAAACTTGCCTGAAATTTTGTGAGCATTATTTCTTTGGTGAATTATAATTATAGCACAGTTAGGGAAAAAAATCATAGAAAATGACTTTACTATGTGCAGCCTCCATTGACCACCTGACAATTTTAATGGTTTAAGTTTGGCTCTAAGAGGGATATAAATCCATGTACTAAAAACATTAAGGAGAGGTGGGGGGAGACAAGATGGCGGGGAACTAGGAGGGGGCTCTGGTTCAACCTGTCCCCTAAAGTGAGCTGATTACCTACCAAGGAACTCCGATCACTCATGAAATCAGCCTGAGATCAGAATTCAAACTAGACAGGATCTCTATGGGGGCAGAAGACGCCAGTGGGCAGGTAAAGCAGAGTGGGAACGCCAGACTGGTATCGGAAGATAAACAAAAGGGGGAGGGAGCCACCAGAGGAAACGCATTGGGAAGTAATACCCCAATACGAGAGTGCCCTACGACTGGGGGCCAGCATTAACTTGAAGACTGATAAAAAGCACTCAAAAAGAGAAAAGATCGCAGGGTGAAATTGTGGGAATTGGAACTGTTAGGGACAGGGGCTTACGTCCCCCATGGAGGGCAGACACCCCTGGTGCTGAGCCAGAGAGAGTGCAGCGGAGAAACCAGGTCTCGCTTGGCGTGTGGTAGGGGCTGGGACCCTCCCAGAGCAGAAACAGACTTTAGCAGTCCCCACGTGTGTGCCGTGCCACGCTAGCAGAGCCTGAGATGCGCTCCACCCCCTCCCCTGAGAGAGGCGCATGGGCGCCAGACGGGCTCTCTAGGACCCAGAAAGTCTGATTGGTCCCAGCTCAGGCCAGCAGGAAAATCTCTGTGTGCCTTCTCTGCTTGGAAACTCTCTGGTGGTCTGGAGCTGCCCAGACAGCTGCCGCTTGTGGTTTTGAGTACAAGCAGGACACACAGGTGTCCCCAGAGATCGCGGCTGGGAACCTGCTCTGCAGCACCCAGAGGGGAATGGACTGGGGCTTCTCTCTGGGAGGGAGGTCTGGGTGCAGTTTGCTTTCCTCTAAACCTCCAAGAACCATCCGGAGCTGCCAAGGGGAGAGAAAACAAATGAACAGACATAAAAACCTCCAGAGAACAAAAGTCTAAAGGCCCGGTTTCCTCAGAGCCCACCCCCTGGAGGGGGGCGGGAGGACTTAACTCAGGAAACACCGCCTGAAAACCCACGCGGTAGGTCCCTCCCCCAGAAAGCCAACCCGCCGAGAAGACAACAATCACTGCTACTTCATAGATACGTTTAATTTTTAATTCGTTCCCACTATTCTGGTTCATTTAAAATTTTTTTTAATCTTTTTTATTTTTTATATAGATTTTTTTAGCCTATTTACCATCACAGTGAGATGTCCAGTACATCAAATTCCATAATAACCTTTTAACCTGAACTTTTTGATACATATACCCATGTATTTCTTTTGCTTTTCTATTTTTTAATATATTTTTTAAAATTTCACTTTAGTTTAGTTTAGATCATTCTTTTCTTTACTTTTATTTGCTAATATTCATATAGAGTTAAAATTCAAGGTAATCCCCTTTCCCCAATCAATGCTACCCCTATAGGTAAACCAATTTTTAATCCCCTGATATCTTAGGAAAGTTGTATCCTTTAAAAAACATATCAAGGTACATCCAGGAAGAAGCAAAATAACCTTCCTCGCCCACACTGAGAATTTACAACCACTCTCCCATCTTTTTCTCCTACCAGTATTTTTGTATACTTGTGTTTGTCCTGGTAGTCTATAAATCTTATATTTAGGGTTCTTTTTGACGAGGTTCTTTTTTTTGTTTGTCTGTTTGTTTCTTTGTTTTGCCTCTACATATATATGTACATATTTTTTTTTTCTTCTCTTGTCATATACTTTTATCAGTCTTTTTTGTTTGTCTGTATTTGTTTGTATACTTCACAAACATTACCTTGGGGCCCATTTGGGCTGAGCCTTCTCTTTTATCTTTCTTTCTTTTTCCAGTCTCTCTCTCTCTCTCTCTCTGTCTGTCTCTCTTTTTCTGCTTTCTCTTTCTTTTTTTCTTTCATTTGGGTGGGGACTCTTGATTGCTCAGAAGCATTCCAGGGTGCACCTTCACTGCACCAAGGTCGATACATCCAGCTACAACCATTCAGCCAACTCTCACCAAAATGACTAGGAGGAGGAATGCCCAACAGAAGAAAAATTCAGAGGATGGGCCCTCTGCAA
>PISX010035328.1:0-13036 GCA_004024625.1 Mellivora capensis
TTTTTTTTTTAATTTCTTTTTTCTGCCTTTCTTCTCCCCCCAGTTTTGGATCTCTTCTGATTTGGCTAGCATACATTTTTCGGGGTCTTTGCCACCTTTTACTATTTTATTCTCTTGTTCATATGTTCTTATCTGGATAGAATGACAAGGCAGAAAAACTCACCACAAAAACAAAACAAAACAAAACAAAACAAGGGGCAGTACCAATGGCTAGGGACCTAATCAATATAGACATTGGTAATATGTCAGAACTAGAGTTCAGAATGATGATTCTCAAGCTGCTAGCTGGGCTGGAAAAAGGCAGGGAAGATATTAGAGAAACCCTTTCTGGAGAAACAAAATCCCTTTCTGGAGAAATAAAAGAACTAAAACCTAAGCAAGTTGAAGTAAAAAAAAGCCATTTATGAGGTGCAATAAAAAATGGAGGCTCTTACTGCTAGGATAAATGAGGCAGAAGAGAGAATTGGTGATATAGAAGATCAAATGATAGAGAATAAAGAAGCTGAGCAAAAAGGAGACAAAACTACTGGACCACAAGGGGAGAAAGCAAGAGTTAAGTGATACCATAAGATGAAACAATATTAGAATAATTGGGATTCCAGAGGAAGAAGAAAGAGAGAGAGGGGCAGAAGGTATATTGGAGAGAATTATAGTGGAGAATTTCCCTAATATCGCAAAGGGAACAAGCATCAAAATCCAGGAAGCCCAGAGAACTCCTCTCAAAATCAATAAAAATAGATCCACA
Source organism: Mellivora capensis (assembly GCA_004024625.1). Lineage (NCBI taxonomy): Eukaryota > Metazoa > Chordata > Mammalia > Carnivora > Mustelidae > Mellivora > Mellivora capensis. The sequence continues at coordinate 746 of PISX010035328.1, forward strand.
CCCCATCATATAATAGTAAAACTTACAAGTCTTAGTGACAAAAAGAAAATCCTGAAAGCGGCTTGGGAAAAGGAGTCTGTAACATACAATGGTAGAAATATTAGGCTGGCAGCAGGCTTATCCACAGAGACCTGGCAGGCCAGAAAGAACTGGCATGATATATTCAGAACACTAAATGAGAAAAATATGCAGCCAAGAATACTATATCCAACTAAGCTATCATTGAAAATAGAAGGAGAGATAAAAAGCTTCCAGGACAAACAAAAACTGAAAGAATTTGCAAACACCAAACCAGCCGTACAGGAAATATTGAAAGGGGTTCCTTAAGCAAAGAGAGAGCCTAAAAGTAATAGATCAGAAAGGAACAGAGACAATATACAGTAACAGACACCTTACAGGAAATACAATGACACTAAATTCATATCTTTCAATAGTTACCCTGAATGTAAATGGGCTAAATGCCCTAATCAAAAGACACAGGGTATCAGAATTGATAAAAAAACAAAACCCATCAATATGCTGTCTGCAAGAAAATCATTTTAGACCCAAAGACACATCCAGATTTAAAGTGAGGGGGTGGAAAAAAATTTACCATGCTAATGGACATCAAAAGAAAGCTGGGGTGGCAATCCTTCTATCTGATTAATTAGATTTTAAGCCAAAGACTATAATAAGAGATGAGGAAGGACACTGTATCATACTCAAAGGGTCTGTCCAACAAGAAGATCTAACAATTTTAAAATCTATGCCCCTAACATGGAAGCACACAAATATATAAACCAATTAATAACAAAACAAAAAAACCTAATAATAACAAAATCAAAGAAACACATTGACAATAATACAATAATAGTAGGGGACTTTAACACCCCCCCTCACTGAAATGTACAGATCACCCAAGAAAAGATTAACAAGGAAATAGAGGCCTTAAATGACACACTGGGCCAGGTGGACATCACAGATATATTCAGAACATTCCATCCCAAAGTAACAGAATACACATTATTCTCTCATGAACATGGAACATGCTCCAGAATAGATCACATCCTAAGTAACAAATCAGATCTCAACCAGTACCAAAAGATTGGGATCATTCCATGCATATATTCAGACCACAATGCTCTGAAGCTAGAACTCAATCACAAGAGGAAAGTTGGAAAGAACTCAAATACATGGAGATTAAAGAGCATCATACTAAAGAATGAATGGGTCACCCAGGAAATTAAAGAAGAATTGAAAAAATTCATGGAAATAAATGAAAATGAAAACAAAACTGTCCAAAATCTATGGGACACAGCAAAGGTGGTCCTGAAAGGAAAGTATATAGTGATACAGGCCTTTCTCAAGAAACAAGAAATCTCTCAAGTACACATCCTAACCCTACACCTAAAGGAGCTGGAGAAAGAACAGCAAAGAGAGCCTAACCCAGAAGGAGAAGAGAAATCATAAAGATTAGAGCAGAATCAATGAATTAGAAACCAAAACTCAAAAAGTAGAAACCAAAGAACAGTAGAACAGATCAACGAAACTAGGAGCTGGTTCTTTGAAAGAATTAATAAGACTGATAAACCCTGGCCAGATGTATCAAAAAGAAAAGAGAAAGGACCCAAATAAATAAAATCAAGAATGAAAGAAGAGAGATCACAACCAACACCAAAGAAATACAAAAAATTGTAAGAACACATTATGCACAACTATACACCAGGAAATTTGACAATCTGGAAGAAATGGATGCATTTCTAGAGATGTATAAACTACCAAAACTGAAACAGGAAGAAACAGAAAACCTGAACAGACCCATAATGAGTAAGGAGATTGAAGCAGTCATCAAAAACCTCCCAACAAACAGGCGCCCAGTGTCAGATGGCTTCCCAGGGGAATTCTACCAAATATTTAAAGCAGAATTAATGTCTATTCTCCTGAAACTGTTCCAAAAAATAGAAATGGAAGGAAAATTTCCAAACTCATTTTATGAGGTCATCAATACCTTGATTTCAAAACCAGACAAAGACCCCACCAAAAAGGAGAATTATAGAACAATATCCTCAATGAACATAGATGCGAAAATTCTCACCAAAATACTAGCAAATAGGATCAAACAGTACATTAAAAGGGTTATTCACCACAACCAAGTGGGATATATTCCTGGGCTGCAAGGTTGGTTCAACATCTGTCAATCAGTCAATGTGATACAATACATTAATGAACGAAAGCACAAGAACCATTTGATACTCTCAATAGATGCTAAAAAAGCATTTGACAAAGTACAGCATCCTTTCTTGATCAAAACTCTTCAAAGTGTAGGGATGGAGGGCACATACCTAAATATCATCAAAGCCATCTATTAAAAACCTACAGCAGGGGCACCTGGGTGGCTCAGTTGGTTGGACGACTGCTGTTGGCTCAGGCCATCATTCCAGAGTACCAGGATCAAGTCCTGCATTGGGCTTCCAGCTCCATGGGGAGTCTGCTTCTCCCTCTGATCTTCTCCCGCTCATGTTCTCTCTCACTCTCTTTCTCTCAAATAAATAAATAAAAAAATTTTAAAAACCCACAGGGAGTATCATTCTCAATGGGGAAAAACTGACAGCTTTTCCCCTAAGGTCAGGAACACGTCAGGGATGTCCACTGTCACCACTGCTCTTCAACATAGTGCTAAAAGTCCTAGCCTAATCAATCAGACAAAAATAAATAAAAGGCATCCTAATCAGCAAAAAAGAACTCAAATTCTCACTCTTTGAAGATGATATGATACTTCATGTAGAAAACCCAAAAGACTCCACTCCAAAACTGCTAGAACTCATACAGGAATTCAGTAAAGTGTCAGGATATAAAATCAATGGACACAAATCAGTTGCATTTCTATACACCAAAAGCAAGGCAGGAGAAAGAGAAATTAAGTAGTCAATCCCATTTAAAATTACACCCAAAACCATTAGATACCTAGGAATAAACCTGACCAAAGAGGCAAAGAATCTGTACTCAGAAAACTATAAAGTACTCATGAAAGAAATGGAGGAAGACACAAGAAATGGAAAAAGTTTCCATCCTCATGGATTGGAAGAACAAATATTGTGAAAATGTCTATGCTACCCAAAGCAATCTACATGTTTAATGCAATCCCTATCAAAATCCCACCCATTTTTTTCAACAAAAATGGAACAAATAATCCTAAAATTGATATGAAACCAGAAAAGACCTCGAATAGCCAGAGGTATGTTGAAAAAGAAAGCCAAAGTTGGTGGCATCACAATTCCAGACTTCAAGCTCTATTACAAAGCTGTCATCATCATGACAGTATGGTACTGGCAAAAAAACAGACACATAGATCAATGGAACAGAATAGAGAGCCCAGGAATGGACCCTCAACTTTATGGCCAACTAATCTTTGACAAAGCAGGAAAGAATGTCCAATGGAAAAAAGACAGTCTCTTCAACAAATGGTATAGGGAAAATTGGACAGTCATATGCAGAAGAATAAAACTGGACCATTTCCTTACACCACACACAAAAATAGAATCAAAATGGATGAAGGACCTCAGTGTGAGAAAGGAATCCATCCAAATTCTTGAGGAGAACACAGGCAGCAATGTCTTCGACCTCAGAAGCAGCAACTTCTTCCTAGAAACATCACCAAAGGCAAGGGAAGCAAGGGCAAAAATGAACTATTGGGACTTCATCAAGATCAAAACTTTTGCACAGCAAAGGAAACAGTCAACAAAACCAAAAGACAACCGACAGAATGGGAGAAGATATTTGCAAATGACATATCAGATAAAGGGCTAGTATCCAATATCTGTAAAGAACTCAAACTCAACACCCAAAGAACAAATAATCCAATCAAGAAATGGACAGAGGACATAAACAGACATTTATGCAAAGAAGACATCCAGATGGCCAACAGACACATGAAAAAGTGCTCAACATCACTTGGCATCAGGGAAATACAAATCAAAACCACAGGGAGTGGTTTTGGCATCAGGGAAATACAAATCAAAACCTAACACCAGTCAGAATGGCTAAAATTAACAAGTCAAGAAATGACAGATGCTGGCGAGGATGCAGAGAAAGGGAAACCTTCCTACACTACACTGTTGGTAGGAATGCAACCACTCTGGAAAACAGCATGGAGGTTCCTCAAAAAGTTGAGAATAGTGCTACTCCATGACCCAGCAATCACACTACTGGGTATTTACCCTAAAGATACAAATGTAGTGATCCGAAGGGACATGTGCACCTGAATGTTTATAGCAGTATGTCCACAATAGCCAAACTATGGAAAGAACCCAGATGTCCATCAATAGGTGAATGGATAAAGAAGATATGGTGTATATATATATACATACACATACATACACAATGGGATACTATGCAGCCATCAAAAGAAATGAAATCTTGCCATTTGTGATGATGTGGATGGAACCAGAGGGTATTATGCTGAGCAAATAAGTCAATAAGAGAAAGACAATTATCATATGATCTCCCTGATATAAGGAATTTGAGAGGCAACATGGGGGGATTGGGGTATAGGGAAGGAAAAAAAAATGAAACAAGATGGGATCAGGAGGGAGACAAATCATAAGAGACTCTTAATCTCACAAAACAAACTGAGGTTTGCTGGGGGAAGGGAGTGTGTGGAGAAGCTGGTTGGGTTATGGACATTGGGGAGGGTATGATATGGTGAGTGCTGCGAAGTATGTAAGTCTGACAATTCACAGACCTGTACCTCTGAAGCAAACAATGCATTATATGTTATTAAAAATAATTAATAAAAAAATTCAAGGCACACTTTAAAAACCAATAAAATATGAGCCATCATTAAGAAAGAAGACAGTTAAAAGAATTAGAGATAGCCCAGATGCTGATATTATCGTACCAGGAAATTAAAATCATTATGATATAGTATATATGAAAAGATCTAGTGATAATAGTGGAAAACATAAATGAAAAAATTGGGAAATTTCAGCAGATATTTGGAAAGCATAAAAAAGAATGAAAATACCAGAAATGGAAATGCAGTATCAAGGATGGAGAGTATTTTTGGTTTGTTTGGGTGGTGGTTGTTGTTGTTGATGATAAGCTAATCAGTAGACTGGACATAGCCCAAGAAAGAATTATCTAAATCTTGACACAATGTCAATAGTAGAAGAAAATGGAATAAAACATCAGAGAACCATGAAACTATATTTTTTAAAAAAGGCCTAGTGTATATGTGTATGTGTGTGTGTGTAATAAATCAAGTACAAATCAGTATGTTTGAGATTTTTTTTATATTGGGTTAAAATATAATTTTTTTCTTAGAAGAACTATGTACTAAAATGTGTATGTTGATTATCTCTGAGAAAGGTAATTACATTTAATAATGTTTTCATTTGACAAATTTTCTCTAAAGAACACATGTTTATTGCACAATAGTTCAAACACATAAAGAAAATTAAAATCATAATTGTTTTCCTTCAAATACCAAAAACTTGACCCATTTAACTTATTGTCAATGAAAAAGAATCATAAGCCACTTCACTTTAGCAAAATTCACATCCTTTCATGAGTGATTTGTTAACTTCTCTCAATTATTCAGCTTTATGTGCACAAATGTGCTAGCAGAGAGAGATGTGCAAAAGTGATTCATCATACATTGTTTTTCTTTGGCACACCATTATTGGGTATTTATTGCCTATGAGTCAGAAGCAGAGCTAAATACTGGCCTATAATGATGATTAAATATTTACTAATTATAAATATTACTTGGTTCATATTAGCTGCTCAAGAAGTCTTTGTTAAATGAAAGATTATATTCAGACATTGTGGTTAGCAAGATAAGTCCAAGTTAGACCTTCTTAAACCAGTATTTCCCACACATACACATGTACTAAGTAGGCATACATGTATATAATGGTAGTACAGAGGAGGCAGTAAACAGTTTGGGTAGGAGTTGTGAAGGAATAGGAGGAAAAAATTAAACAATGTTTTATAGAGAAAGTTATTATGCTGGGTTATGAAGAATGCATGAATTCACATATTCACCCTTTTGATAAATGCTATGTATATATGCACATGGACCTTGTTTTAGGCAAGTATAAAGTCTGATGAATATAAAGTGATAACACAAACATGTTTCCTGAATTCATGGAACTTACAGTATAATAAGGAAAGGGAGAATAATCAAATAATCACCCAGATATATTATAAGGTACAAAAAAAGTTAGGGTGAGGGGACAAGAAAATGGAAACACTTACTGTGCTTTTCAGGCAAAATGATTGATCTGCCAGGTACAAAAGGTGAAGAAAACACATTAATTTATACCTACTACCAAGCATCAGTTTCATTGAGATGAGTGATGCAAGAAGATTTTGGTGAGAATAGCAGAAGCCATCTTTATTTGTTGTATATTCCATTTTAAAACAATTTAATTTGAAAAAATAGAGTTAGTTGAAATGGTTTACCCTTCAAATAAATTGAGAATTTCTGGAAGAAACCAACAGACCAAGAGCACTATTTAGGCATTTGGACCGAGCAACCTTGAAACTTGTGCAAACCAAACTGCCGCCAAAAGTAAGAGTAAACTAGGCTTCAATTATAGTTGTCAGTGGTGAAAATAAAGCAACAAAAGCAAAGGGTAGGTCACATATAGGAAGAGCAGGAATGTTCTCTTTAGGTATGACTCCAAGTGTGATGTATATCCCAGACTGAGAAAACAGTAACTGCAATGTATTTGTAATGCATTAGGAACATCAAATACATATTTTGAAAGTTCTTTGCAGTAAATATAAGCAGCTTTATTGTCTTTATCATGAGCTAGTGACTTTCTCTAAGGGTAAACAAAAACTCTGTTTTATGCTCATATCTAATCCTTTTTAATTACGAGACTGCAGAGTTTAATTGGATGAACACATTTCCAAGGATTTGCTAAATTTATTGCCATTCATAGAATTGCAACATGTTTCAACTTGGAAATGATTATAATATAGACTTTTCTCACTTGAAGAAACTGAGGCATAGAGAGTAGAAGTAATTTATTCACAGTCAAACAGAGTAAATGACTGAGTCTGGAATATGATACAGATCTCCTTCTAAACTGCCCGTAGTAACTTTAGATCATGAAAAAAGTAAAGCACAGGGGAGGAGTCAAGATGGCGGAGAAGTAGCAGGCTGAGACTACATTGGGTAGTAAGAGATCAGCTAGATAGCTTATCAAACCATTGCAAACACCTACAAATCCAATGGGAGATCGAAGAGAGGAAGAAAAGCAATTCTGGAAACAGAAAATTGACCACTTTCTGAAAGGAAGAACCGGCGGAGAAGTGAATTGAAAGCGACGGAAAGCGACGGCGAAAGCAACGGGAGGATAGACTGCAGGGGAGGGGCCGGTTCCCAGCAAGTGGCGGAGCAATGGAGCACTAAATCGGGACTTTTAAAAGTCTGTTCCACTGAGGGACATCGCTCCAGAGGCTATACTGGGGTGAAGACCACGCGGGGTCAGCGTGGCCCCAAGTCCCGCAGAGTCACAAAAGGATCGGGGGTGTCTGAGTGTCGCAGAGCTCGCAGGCATTGGAGCGGGGAAGCCGGCTACAGAGACAGAGCCAAGGAGTGAGCTCTCAGCTCGGGGTTACCTTGAACCAGTCCCAGACTGGGTGAGCTCGGAGCGTGGCTGGAGGCCAGGGAAATGGGAGTCATTGGGGCTTTTCTCTGAGGGCGCACTGAGGAGTGGGGCCCCAAACTCTTGGCTCCTCCAGGCCGGAGATTGGGAGGTCGCCATTTTCATTCCCATCCTCCAGAACTGTACGGAAAGCATTCAGGGAACAAAAGCTCCTGAAAGCGAAACTGAGCGGATTACTCAGCACGGACCCTGGTAAGGGCGGTGCAGCTCTGCCTCGGGCAAAGACACTTGAGAATCACTACAACAGGCCCCTCCCCCAGAAGATCAAGAAGAAATCCAGCCAAGACCAAGTTCACTTATCAAGGAGAGCAGCTGAATCCCAGAGGAGGAGAAAGCAAAGCATGGAATTCATGGCCTTTTCTCCATGATTCTTTAGTCTTGCAGTTAATTTAATTTTTTCTTTAATTTTATTTTTTTTCTTTTTTTTCTGCTAAATTTTTTTTAACTTTTACCCTTTTCTTTTTTAACATTTTTTAACTAGTCTATCTTAAAAATACTTCTCCAAAAAAGTAATAATCTTTTTTGAACCTTCATTATTATAGTCATATTTTATCCTTCATAGTATTTAACTTTATTTTTTTTATTCACATAAGGGCTTTTTCTTCTAAAAAATTTGGGGTACAACTTCCTCTAATGGATCAAAATATAACCTAAATCTAGCTCCGGGCTTGTTCTAGTCTCCAGCCTGAGCAAATTCTCTCCACTTCCTTTTTCTTTATTCTCCCAACCAACTTACTTTATCAACTTCTTTTTTTAGAAATAAAAAAAAATTTTGTTTTTCATCTTTATAGGCATATTCCATCCCTTCATTGTGTTTACCCTTATATACGTTTTTCATTCTTTAAAATTTGGGGAGGTACTTTCTTCTAAGAGACCAAAATACCCCACAGTTAAGTGGGTGTCCCTTTTCTAGTCACCAGCCTAATATATATATATTTTTTCTTTTTTATATTTTTTCTTTATTTGTTTTCCTTTTTTAATTTTTTTTTTTTCTGAACTTCTTTTTATCCCCTTGCTCCCCACCACGATTTGGGGTCTCTTCTGATTTGGCTAAAGCACATTATCTTGGGGTCTTTGCCACCCTTTTAGTATTTTATTGGCTCTTTCATATACTCTTATCTGGACAAAATAACAAGGTGGAAAAACTCACCACAAAAAAAAGAACAAGAGGCAGTACCGAAGGCTAGGGACCTAATCAATACAGACATTGGTAATATGTCAGATATAGAGTTCAGAATGACGATTCTCAAGGTTCTAGCTGGGCTCAAAAAGGCATGGAAGATACTAGAGAAACCCTCTCTGAAGATATAAAAGCCCTTTCTGGAGAAAAAAAAGAACTAAAATCTAACCAAGTTGAAATAAAAAAAGCTATTAATGAGGTGCAATAAAAAATGGAGGCTCTTGGGCGCCTGGGTGACTCAGTGGGTTGAGCCCCTTCCTTTGGCTCAGGTCATGATTTCAGGGGTCCTGGGATCTAGTCCCGCATTGGGCTCTCTGCTCGGCAGGGAGTCTGCTTCCCCCTCTCTCTCTCTCTCTGCCTGCCTCTCGGCCTACTTGTGATCTCTCTCTCTCTCTCTCTCTCTGTCAAATAAATAAATAAATAAAATCTTTTAAAAAAATGGAGGCTCTTACTGCTAGGATAAATGAGGCAGAAGAAAGAATTAGTGATATAGAAGACCAAATGACAGAGAATAAAGAAGCTGAGCAAAAGAGGGACAAACAGCTACTGGACCATGAGGGGAGAATTCGGGAGATAAGTGACACCATAAGACGAAACAACATTAGAATAATTTGGATTACAGAAGAAGGAAGAGAGAGGGGAGCAGAAGGTATATTGGAGAGAATTATTGTAGAGAATTTCCCTAATATGGCAAAGGGAACAAGCACCAAAATCTAGGAGATACAGAGAACCCACCTCAAAATCAACAAGAATAGGTCCACACCCTGTCACCTAATAGTAAAATTTACAAGTCTTAGTGACAAAAGAGAAAATCCTGAAAGAAGCCCCGGAAAAGAAGTCTGTAACATACAATGGTAAAAATATTAGACTGGCGGCAGACTTATCCACAGAGACGTGGCAGGCCAGAGAGCTGGCATGATATATTCAGAGCACTGAATGAGAAAAACACGCAGCCAAGAATACTATATCCAGCTAGGCTATCATTGAAAATAGAAGAGATAAAAACCTTCCAGGACAAACAAAAACTGAAAGAATTTGCAAACACCAAACCAGCTCTACAGGAAATATTGAAAGGGATCCTCTAAGCAAAGAGAGAGCCTAAAAGTAGTAGATCAGAAAGGAACAGAGACAATATACAGTAACAGTCACCTTACAGGCAATACAATGGCACTAAATTCATATCTCTCAATAGTTACCCTGAATGTTAATGGGCTAAATGCCCCAATCAAAAGACACAGGGTATCAGAATGGATAAAAAAACAACACCCATGAATATGTTGCCTACAAGAAACTCATTTTAGACCCGAAGACACCTCCAGATTTAAAGTGAGGGGGTGGAAAACAATTTACCATGCTAATGGACATCAGAAGAAAGCTGGGGTGGCAATCCTTATATCAGATCAATTAGATTTTAAGCCAAAGAGTATAATAGGAGATGCAGAATGACACTATATCATACTCAAAGGGTCTGTCCAACAAGAAGATCTAACAATTTTAAATATCTATGCCCCTAACGTGAGAGCAGCCAACTATATAAACCAATTAATAACAAAATCAAAGAAACACATCAATAATGATACAATAATAGTAGGGGACTTTAACACTCCCCTCACTGATATGGACAGATCATCCAAGCAAAAGATCAACAAGGAAATAAAGGCCTTAAATGACACACTGGACCAGATGGACATCACAGATATATTCAGAACATTTCATCCAAAAGCAACAGAATACACATTCTTCTCTAGTGCACATGGAACACTCTCCAGAATAGAACACATCCTGGGTCATAAATCAGGTCTCAACTGGCATCAAAAGATTGTGATCATTCCCTGCATATGTTCAGACCACAATGCTCTGAAGCTAGAACTCAATCGAAGAGGAAATTGGGAAAGAACCCAAATACATGGAGACTAAACAGCATCCTTCTAAAGAATGAATGGGTCATCCAGGAAATTAAACAAGAATTGAAAAAATTCATGGAAACAAATGATAATGAAAACACAATGGTTCAAAATCTGTGGGACACAGCAAAGGCAGTCCTGAGAGGAAATATATGGTGGTACAAGCCTTTCTCAAGAAACAAGAAAGGTCTCAAATACACAACCTAACCCTACACCTAAAGAAGCTGGAGAAAGAACAACAAAGAAAGCCTAACCCCAGCAGGAGAAGAGAAATCATAAAGATCAGAGCAGAAATCAATGATATAGAAACCAAAAAATCAATAGAACAAATCAACGAAACTAGGAGCTGGTTCTTTGGAAGAATTAATAAGATTGATAAACCCCTGGCCAGACTTATCAAAAAGAAAAGAGAAAGGACCCAAATAAACAAAATCATGAATGAAAGTGGAGAAATCACAACCAACACCAAAGAAATACAAACAGTTATAAGAACATACAATGAGCAACTCTACGCCAACAAATTTGACAATCTGGAAGAAATGGATGCATTCCTAGAGACATATAAACTACCACAACTGAACCAGGAAGAAATAGAAAACCTGAACAGACCCATAACCAGGAAGGAGATTGAAACAGTCATCAAAAATCTCCAGACAAACAAAAGTCCAGGGCCAGACGGCTTCCCAGGGGAATTCTACCAAACATTTAAAGAGGAATTAATTCCTATTCTCCTTAAACTGTTCCAAAAAATAGAAATGGAAGGAAAACTTCCAAACTCATTTTATGAGGCCAGCATCACCTTGATCCCAAAACCAGACAAGGATCCCATCAAAAAAGAGAATTACAGACCAATATCCTTGATGAACACAAAAGCAAAAATTCTCACCAAAATACTAGCCAATAGGATTCAACAGTACATTAAAAGGATTATTCACCACGACCAAGTGGGATTTATTCCAGGGCTGCAAGATTGGTTCAACACCCACAAATCAATCAATGTGATACAACACATTAATAAAAGAAAGAACAAGAACCATATGGTACTCTCAATAGATGCTGAAAAAGCATTTGACAAAGTATAGCATCCCTTCCTGATCAAAACTCTTCAAAGTGTAGGGATAGAGGGCACATACCTCAACATTATCAAAGCCATCTATGAAAAACCCATCGCAAATATCATTCTCAATGGAGAAAAACTGAAAGCTTTTCTGCTAAGGTCTGGAACACGGCAGGGATGTCCATTATCACCACTGCTATTCAACATAGGACTAGCAGTCCTAGCCTCAGCAATCAGACAACAAAAACAAATTAAAGTCATCCAATTCAGCAAAGAAGAAATCAAACTATCACTCTTTACAGATGATATGATACTATATGTGGAAAACCCAAAAGATTCCACTCCAAAACTGATAGAACTTGTACAGGAATTTAGTAAAGTGTCAGGATATAAAATCAATGCACAGAAATCAGTTGCATTTCTCTGCACCAACAACAAGACAGAAGAAAGAGAAATTAAGGAGTCAATCCCATTTACAATTGCACCCAAAAC
>PISX010035329.1:0-13037 GCA_004024625.1 Mellivora capensis
AAAACGCTTCAAAGTATAGGGATAGAGGGAACATTCCTGAACTTCATAAAATCTATCTATGAAAGACCCACAGCAAACATCATCCTCAATGGGAAGAAGCTCACAGCCTTCCCGTTGAGATCGGGAACACGACAAGGATGCCCACTCTCACCACTCTTGTTCAACATAGTATTAGAAGTCCTAGCAACAGCAATCAGACGACAAAGAGAAAGAAAAGGTATCCAAATTGGCAAGGAAGAAGTCAAACTCTCTCTCTTCGCAGATGACATGATACTCTATATGGAAAACCCAAAAGACTCCACCCCCAAACTACTAGAACTCATACAGCAATTCAGTAACGTGGCAGGATACAAAGTCAATGTACAGAAATCAGTGGCTTTCTTATACACTGACAACGAAAATACAGAAAGGGAAATTAGAGAATCAATTCCATTTACTATAGCACCAAGAACCATAAGATACCTGGGAATAAACCTAACCAAAGAGGTAAAGGATCTGTACTCGAGGAACTACAGGACACTCATGAAAGAAATTGAAGAAGACGTAAAAAGATGGAAGACCATTCCATGTTCTTGGGTCGGAAGAAAGATTTTTTTATTTTGAAGTAATTATACATTTACAAGAAGTTATAAGGAAGCCCCATGTACACTTCACTCAGTTCCTCAAATGTAATATTTTATATATATTATATTTTATATAACTACAGAATAACATAAAAACCAGGAAATTGACACTTGCACAATGTGTGTGTTTAGTGCTATGCCATTTTTTCACATGAGTAAACTCATTTCTTTTTATGATGAAATACTTTGTATATTTTGTCTGTCCATTAGATTTTCTAATTATTTCATGAAAGAATCCAATATCAAAAGTCATATAATTTCTCATACATACAGTAAAATACTACATAAATGACAGACACTGAAAACATAAATACAAATAATATTTAAGAGAACTTATTTTGTATATTTAACTGGTTGGTAATACAGTTCGTGTGTGGCAGAACAGCAGGATTGGGGAGTAGCAAGTACTAAGTGTCTTCTGTGTATATCATGCTACATTAATTTCATTTAATCTTTGCAATCATCCAGTTTGCAAATGAGAATACTGAAGTTTAGTGGGATCAGGTTACCTGCCCAAGGTCATGCAAACAGAAGGTATCAGACTCAATCTTCAAAGACTGCTTGTTTTCACTCTCTCACGTTAGCTTCCTTGATGGATTCATACATGGTTATTGTAAATAAATAGATAAGGGTTCTCCCCTTCTTTCTCTAACCTCCTTTTCAACTTTAAGAAACAGGTATACATAGCAAGTAGGAACTTGTGATAATAATTTTGATAACAATGATTGACTATAATGGTCTTTAAAAAATTATATAAAAAAATGCCAGAATGTTGTAAGAGAAAAACACTGCCTTCAGAGTAAGACGTAAGAAAACTTGATATAGATATAGGTATCTTAGATCTTGTTAATTAATAATAACTAGTGAGTGTAGTACCTACACTTTCTTGAATTTCATGTTTTGAAAGTCATTTTCAATATCATATTTGACATGATATTTTTTAATTAATACTATTTATTATGGCTAAGTAACATCAAACCTCATATGTCTATCTTCTTTCTAATAGTAATGTTGAAAAACTTTGTGTTCATAAGTAAGTTCTGAGCAAATATTCCTGTAATAGCACAGCTGACAAGCAATGTTTGAAAGCTGCCAAGTTATTTTGTGGCAAATAAATGAAGCTTAAGTCAATATTAAATATTTTAGGAAATGTAAGAAAAAAAACTAAAATAAATTTCCAGCATTTGTTTTTAGAGACATGAAATAAAAATTATTTGGGTTCTTGTTGAGTTAACGTTGAACAGATGTCAAATTACACATGTTTTAATTTTTCCATGTAACACAGTCTGAATGAATGTCGAGCCTTGGAGAAAGGGGCCGAGTTTATATCTTCCTTATTTAGAAGGAAGTTAAGAAGGTGGTTGCCTGGATGTTCACACCGGGCCGTTCAGGCACTGGGAGCAGAGCGTGGGGTTCGCGGAGTCGCATAAGGGCAGAGCTGATGGAGTCTTCGGGGCTCTGTTCATCCTGGTGTCTTCAGCCTGGGCTCTCACGTCCAATCCTTCCTTTTTTCTTTTTTTTTAATTTGAATCACCCCACATGTCCCCTCTAAGAATACACACAGCTCACGCTCTCTACATTACTAGAAGACACCAAATTCCACAGACCTCAAATTACATGGGAGAGTAACATTGTCATCTTACAGAGGAAAAGCGATAGATAACGTCCAAAACGTAAAAATGTTCTTTCAGAGTAGAAAGATAAGAGATAAACAACAAAATTCCAAAAACCTCCCACTGCCTACTGCTGCAAGTCTATGAATGCAAAACGAGGGGAAGAAAAAGAACCAAAAGGTACAGAGGGCTTAGGAGAAGAACGTACCAACATTTTCCCAGAGTAAAAAAAATCATCACTAAGTGCCAACATACTGAGCGCAGTTTGAGACTTGAAAGCTTGGGGAAAGGGGCTTAAAAATGAGCAGGACCGTAGGTTGCAGGTTTAGAGAAGCGTTACTTCTGGAAAATTCATGTATAAGAAGTGGTGATCTCCTTTGGTGATGTGGCAATATGAAGAAAGAAAGAAAAAATTAGTTCTCTGGGAAAAAAGAAATGAGAAACAAAACATGCAACCTCTCTGCCCCCAAAATCATCTTTTATGGAAATTGTATAAAAGAGGGAAAAACTGACACAGGAAGCTCTTTTCAAGACAGGAGAATCCCCCCCCCCCAAATAAACATGAAACAGAAGAAAACCATCCCACTACATTCCTCTATATTTCACAGCCCAAAGGAGGCTTTGAGGAAAAAGAGAAAATACCTTGAATCAGAAGTCGCAGGTGCCATCGTGTGTGAGCTGTGTGAGCTGTTTTCCTTCCTTGATTGTTATATGATTCCTTTTGAGTGGTACATGGACTAACACAAAATTAGGCCCACAGGTCTACTGCTTGTGTCTCTGTTTTTAAGTTTTATGTGTTATCTATTACCATTCTACTCTGGAGGATAATTATTAAGTGTTAGACGTTAGTTACTGCTTTTCCTTTGTAAGATATAACACCTTATTATAAAAGTTCTTCCTTGGGAGGCCCTCAGGAAGGATGTATGTGCACCTGAATGCTCATGGTAGCTCCAACAAAACCTAATTCTTTGCTCTAGTTTTTAAATTCGTTGGAATGTTCTTTCTCCTCATGTTAACCTGGTCAGCCCTATTCATACTTTGAGACCTAGGTTTGATGACATTTTCTCCATAAAGATTTCCTGAATCCTCCCATGAACTAGAATTAAAGGGTCTAATTGGCAATTTTTAGCACATTGTGCATATATATAACATATATAAAATTATGCATTATAATATATATATATATATATAATTAGGCAATATATGTATAATTATGCATTACTTACTATAATCTGCCATTGATTCCAAACCATCTAAGATTTAATTCAGGCATCACTTTCTCTTTGAGAAAGGAGATAATTTTCTCAGTATTCTTTCCCCTCTCCCTTCTACCTCAGCTTGAGTGTGTCCCGTCTTGTGCTCCCACAGCAGCCAATGCTTACCTCCATCATCTCATACATGGGATCCTAAGCATTTGGCTTTCAGTCCCAGTAGATGATAAACTTATGGAATACGAGAGTTATTCTTATTATCTCTGTCTCTGGTGCTTAGTCCATGGCCTGGAATACAGCAAGGGCTTAATAAATCACTAATAAAAAGAATAGATATTATTGTCATATAGTCATAACTACTGTTCTTGATTCTGCAAGTAAATGGTACTTGTCTTCAAGTCTTTCATGAGTCCTCATTTATTTTAGTCCCAGAGCCAAAGAGAAAGCCAATCACATACCTGACATTTGATAGAGATTTCTTAAAAAAAAAAAAGACTTTATTTATTTATTTATTTATTTGTCAGAGAGAGAGAGACAGAGAGGGAGCGCAAGCAGGAGGAGCAGCAGGGAGAGGGAGAAGCGGGCTCCCCGCTGAGCAAGGAGCCTGACGCAGGACTCATTTCCAGGACCCTGGGATGGCAATCTGAGCTGAAGGCAGATGCTTAGTTGAGGGACCCCCCCAGGCACCCCACTGCTAGCATTTCTTACATGAAATAATTCTATGATATCTTTATTGCAAGTATTAATCCAGCCAACCCCACCTAACATTAGCTGCAGCAAAAAATAAAATAAAATAAAACAAAAAATTAAGGTACTCTATCTGCACCGAATTGCCATCCATTTCTTGCACAAATTAAAAGTTTGCTACTAAAATTGAAGTCATAATCCCTTTGTCCTGTTAAAAACTAGAAAACAAGTGAATATATATCACATTATTTTCCTGGTACAATCTCAAGATTTCTGAAATGAAATTCCTCAGCACAATTTGACAATATCAAAGTGTCTACACTCTCTAGAGTGTAGACAATGTTTTCCTTCCCCTATAATCTAGAATTTACTAGAATTAAAAAGTGGAGAAGGTAGGCATTCTATGGCTACTGAAATCAGAGTTAACTAGTACATTTACATCCAGAGGGACAACTTAGCTGGACAAAGTTATACTGATGAAGTTGAAGAGATAGTACATGTGTCATAACATTTTAATATTAGCATTTTGGTTAATTTTCCAGGATGCGGTTCTTTGGGATGTAGTTCTTTGAGTCAATGGTTGTCTGATTGCCTATTTTTGTGGCTACCCACAAAAATATGACTTCTTCATGTAATCATCACATTTTTCAGTGAATAATCTCTGGGAAAATAGAAATTTCACAATTGAAAGCAGTAGATTCTTAATACACTTTCTGAATATCAGAAAAAGTACATATATAAGGTGTATATACATTTATATATCTATATATTATATATGTATATCCTAAAATAAGAAATAAAATCCAGCAATTAAAAACTAGAATTTGTCTACACATGCAGAATTAAAACTTACAAACAATTTCTATAACCACAAAAACAAAATAATCTAGAGTAGTATTGAGAAGATCTTTGTGATTATATTTTTAATGTGTGGAAGCCCGCTAATGATTGTTAATTTGGCCATAATTAGAAGTTATTCTGTATAAAAGATGAAAAGTAAGGGACTGTCGAGATTATTGGATATCATGGTTATTACTCAAAATGTCAGAAGATGGAGATTTTTCAAAACACGCTTGTCAAGACACTGTCTCCTCCCTTCCCATTCACAAGGTTTGGGATAGAGTGTGTACGTGAGCAGAGAGTACAAGAGTACTGGCTATTCAACTTCCTCCCTTTATAGTGAGAGGAACTGAGTTCTAGAGAGACTAACCACCTGGCCATCTTGGAGGTATTAATATAAAAAAGTCGCAACATAGTGGAGTCATTGTATTAGGATGACATTTAATTACTTTATTTACAATGTGAAATTTATTTTTTATTATTTATTATTTATTTATTATTATTTATTAATATTTATTATTTATTATTTACTATTATTTTATTATTACTTTATTTAGAATGTGAAATTTATTTAGAATGTGAAAGACATTTAATTACTTTATTTAGAATGTGAAATGTATGCTGGTGGCTTAACGCCCCTGAATCCTTAACAATAACTTTCTTGAAGATGTAACTTCTGGAGAGAAGAGAATTATTATGCTCATCAGAATGTGTATTAAACATGCTATAAATTTTCTAAATTTTATTATTATTTCTTCTTTTCTGTGAGTGGCAGTGTTTCTTTTCACTTTGAATAGCCAATTTATTTTGCATCTTACTGATTAGAAGGGCTACCTTAAAAAATGCAAAAACTGTTTTCATTCAGGTAAAATTCACACAATATAAAATTAACCATATTGAAGTGAATAATCCAGTGATAACTTAGTACATTTGCAAAGTGGCAAACACCACCTCTGTCCATTTCCAAAATATTTTAGTAACCTCAAAAGGGAAAGCCTGTGCCAAGGAAACAGTTGCCCCCTATTTCCCCCAGTCTCTACCTCTGGCAATTTCCAATCTGTATTTTGTCCCTGTGGATTTACCTACTTTGGATATTTCCTATAGATGAAATCATATAATGTTACCTTTGGCATCTGGTTTCTTTCAGCATGGCATTTTCGAGGTATATATATTTGGGGGCATATATCAACAGTTCATTCCTCTTTATGGATGAATAATGTCCCATTGTATGTATACACAACAATTTGTTTACCCGTTTACCCCATGATGGACATTGGACCGTTTTCACCTTCTGGCTATTGTGAATAGCAGTGCTATAAACGTGTGTGTGTGTGTGTATTTGGTACCAGTGTTCAGTTTTGGGGGGTTTATATAGAAGCACTACTTTTATGGTAAATGATATAAGAATTCCTGGATGAGTTTTCACAGATATAAAATGAAAAATGACAGAGTAAAAGAACTATTAAAGCAAGGATTTATCATACAGACAAGTGTAAGTGAATAAGTACAATGATGTTTCTTGCCTCCTACCTCTGGGTTCCTTTAGCTACGCATGTTTTCATTCCTTTCATCTCACCTCCCTCAGCTTTCTACCCATATCCATCACTGTGTCACACTTTATCTCATCTAAGGAAATGAATGGAGGTAAAATAGTCATGATTTATGTCATCAGTCATCAGGGTAAATTTCAAATTTCTTTTACACACTCAAGACACAGCATTTGTGATTTTATGGGATGTCATCTTGCTTCTTTTAGCTAGACTACTCACAAAGCCTTAGTAGAGTACCTTGCTAAATAAATGGAAATGCGACCAATGCTTTTTAAATATAGTAAGGGGTTTGTGTTCTATGGTCACCATGTAACAAGACTAAGTTTTATTTAAACGAGATACAAAACCATGGATCTCTCTCTTCCTTTAATGGGCTTATGTGATAGAAATAATTGGAATATGGCATGGCTGACTTTTTAAAATTATATTTTGCACTTGACTACTGAATTTGCAGAGACAATTGAAAATACTGAATCGGGGCGCCTGGGTGGCCCAGTGGCTTAGGCGTCTGCCTTCCGCTCAGGTAATGATCCCAGAGTCCTGGGATAGGGACCCGCATCTGGCTTCCTGCTCAGCAGGGAGTCTGCTTCTCCCTCTGCCCTTCACCCTGCTCATGTCCTCTCTCTCCTGCTCTCTCTCAAATAAATACATAAAATCTTTTAAATAAAAAAAGAAAAAGAAAATACTGAATCAACTTTGTCAGATCTAATTACCGTAATAATGATCTCTGCAAAACATTTTCCATGTCCATAGAACTAATACTGCTTCATTGATTTGGAAATCTGAACTTTGAAGGAAGCCTGACCTGGAATGTTATTTTTTTTTTTCATAAACAAAGCTCTACAGAAAACAAAACAAATACTTCATATTTGAATGCATTACCCCTTTTTATTAGAAGAATTCAATGGTTATGTCTGTGATCTAAGTTTTCAATTCACTTCACTCTTCTGACTTACACTCACAGACTCTCAACAGGTAAAGGATTTAATAATTATATAAAATTCATGACTTACTTCATACAAAGTCATGTTGCATCAAGATTCTTATCTCATTCACAAAACATACTTTTCCTGATAAGTACACGTTCCTAAGTAAAATTTTCTACTTCATTACGTCCTTAGTAAGTAATTCTCTTAGATTACAGAGACAACAAATCATCATGATTTGCATTAGGCTTTCTTTGGGAGAAAGTTGTCTGGGATTTACCATCAAAGCACTTTTACTTTCAACTTTTATCAGTATCACTGCTTCTGTGTAATTTCTTTGATGTGGTCTCTCTTTCAGTCTGCAACTCAGCAAAGTGGGTAGGGTTGACTCTTTTAAAGATAGTACCCCTGATGGTAAATGGGTTGTTAATAACAAGTATTACTTAAAGTTAAAGCAAACTACATTTCTCTAAACTTAATATTTTATTTACATTTTTCTTTAAATATATATGCTAAGTACTAACTTGCCATAAATCATAAGCATATGGCAATTATGTTGTTATGTATCTATTTTATATGTGTCTGTTATTAGATGTATGTACTTCCCATGTATATAATACATATGTACATAACTCAATGCAAAATAGCTCAGTTGAAATATTTTCAAGTCTGAAAGTATGCTAGTTTTTTTTTTCTTTCTTTCAGCATTTTCCTTCATCATTTCAATTTTAGTCTGGATTTTATTATAGAAAAAAAGTTTCTTTTCCTGACTTTTCTAGCTCGCCCCGTGTGATTAATGGTGCTCCCTTTAGTTATGATATCATTGCAGTCTCAAATTCAGAGACATGGCACACGTTGTAGACTTCTGCTTTTCTAATTATGAGAAGCCAAAATACACTAGGTAGTATTTAAACACAACGAAGGGGAGCATTGCTATTAGGTCAGAGAGCAGGAAAGAGAGGCTTAAAGTTGAATTTACCAGTTGGAGCTATAAAGCCTCAAGTATGCTTTGTGATTTCTGCACGTCTTAGGCCCAACTAGGTCTGAGAAAGCGTCATCGGAGGACACGTTTCCTGTTAAGTCAATGTTGGATCCAGCCCCAGAAGCTCACAGTGTTGCACAGACTCTTTCCAGACTCTGCTCAGGACTAAGCCTCCTCTCTCCGACGCATTCCTAGCCTGACTCCCTTGCTTAGAAAAGCTGAAGGTGTCTGGTTGGTTCAATCTGAAATTTACTACCGCGAGTGAGAACCAAGCTACCTGTCACCTTGGCCTGAATCACACGGAGACACATGGTCTAAATGCTGGGAACACTCAGTTTCAGAAAAACTTTGTTTTATGTAGTTCTGCAGAAACATTCATTAAATATGAAATGTTTCTCTGGGAAAAATGGTTTTTTCAAAACCTTGCTATAAACATTCAAGCCAAATTGGAACTTAGTCATTGGGAACCAGGGAGGGCATTTCAACATTTAGGAAAATCCTCCACAGAAAATTACAACTCCCCACAGAGTTTTGGAAAAACACATGTTAGCCCCTTACTTGCCATGGTAAGAGGATCTCAGAGTAAATGTAATATCTTTAAAGAAACTAGTTAGAAAGTGAATAAGGAGATGCTTAGTCAAGACAACCAGTTAGTCATCAAAATATTTTCCTGCCTATGACAGATCACTGTGGCTTAAGACTGTCCTCCAACAGTTATATGTCTTCATACATATGGTTTTCATGAAACCCAACATGAGAAGATTTTTATAACTTTCTTCATTCACAATGATATATAAGCTAGTATTAGAGATAACAACGTAGCACTAGTGAGAATTCAGTCCTCTCTTAGAATGCCTCAAAAAAAAAAAAGATACACACCGTTCGTTTCTTTGTTAAACAGCAACCTAAAGGCTCATCAACATAATTTTCCACTGTAAAGCAGAAAGAGATAAATGGTGTTGTATTTCACCTCCATTTGCTCCTGTGATCTCCCTCTGTGCTCAGCGAGGAGGAAACGTCGGGATCATTGCATTTGATTTATAAGAAAGGGAAGGTAGACCCCCTCCTTTTCCACAGTTAAAGACCCTCGACAGTAGAGCTGTTGGTCACGGAATATCCTCTAATTCAGGAGGTCTTCACTGCAGCTTGTTAGGAAATGGTGAAGCCGAAAATTTCACCTTTATTTTGGGTTAGCCTTGCTCTTCTCTTGTGGAAAATTCTCTACAACCTCCCTGTGCAACGGGACTCCTTCAGTATCGGTGGCAGAAACCAGGCCCGTGACCAAGGGGCTCCGTCAGGGTTGCATAAAGCGTACGTGTATTTCAGAATTCGGAACACAGGGACACGGTGACATGTCAAGTAAAGTGGGTGGAGGCAAAGCTTTTGCTTACTTGTTTTGTGTCTTTTAATGAAATCACCAGTTCATAGAACAATAGTACATTCGAGCTGCTTTGCCAGCTCGACAACACTCTGCCAATCTGCCGAAGTGTAAGGCCACACGGTGGTTGTGATGCGCTGCCCTTCGTCTGTGAGCAGGTAAAGGTAAATAGCGTGGGGCATGGTGGTTAGAGGGGAGGTCTTCAGTGTCGATGCCCTGTCACTTGTCTTTTCCCGTCACACTGTCTTCATTCTCAGGAACAGTCTCTCTTTCCATCCACGTGCTGGAAACAGAGGGTGGTCTTAGGGTGGTCTGCGCCCTCACTCTAATGGCAGTGGATGTAAGAGCAGTTATTTAGAGAAATTATAGATTAGCTCATGGATCACATTTCAATATGAATGGGAAAAATAAAAATAAGAAGAAAGAAAGGCTGCATTATGTTTGATTAAAATAACATTAATCGTTGGTCCAATTGGTTTTTGTTATCTTTTAATACACTGTAAATAAAATTTGCCTTTTGATATTATAGAATTTATCTTTGTCTCTGCTGTAGTTTTTTTCTTTTTTTTTTGGTAGCAAAATTTAGAACTCTTCCATAATTAGAACATACCCTTTTAAATTATCGAAGCTGAACTATAACAGATAGAAAGCTATCTGAGGGACACCTGGATGGCTCAGTTGGTTAAGTAGCTGCCTTCGGCTCAGGTCATGATCCCAGTGTCCTGGGATCGAGTCCCACATCAGGCTCTTTGCTCAGCAGGGAGCCTGATTTTCCCTCTGCCTCTGCCTGCCTCTCTGTCTGCCTGTGCTCGCTCGCTCTCTCTCCCTCTGTCTCTGACAAATAAATAAATAAAATTAAAAAAAAAAAAGCTATCTGAACCAAACTTTAAATGTCTTTGAGGTTTTTAAATACCTGGGAAGAGATGATGTAAATACATGAAAACTAAGATGGAGAAAATACATCTGCCAGATTGTTTTGATAGCTTTTTACTTTCAATGCTAGATTCCCTTTTATGGATAATTGGGAACCCAGAATTGTATCTGTGCTGGATTAATATGTTTCGAGAGCTGACTAAATAAAAGGAACAAGAAAGACTCCCTCAGATGACAAAAAATGAAATTAAAGTGATTCAGTGGCAAAACCAGTCTAGACATTCCTTCCAACCACATCACCAATCAGAGAAAGGCAGAACCAAAGAAATCAAGTATGAGGCAATAAGAGCAAATAGGAGAAACAGAACAGGATTTGAGTGGCCTAAAAACTAGCCATGATTATTATTAATACAGTATCTTATCTCAGTGGCATAAATGAGCTGTTAAGATCACAGTCAGTAAGGACATTGTGTAACATAATCATGCATCAAAGTTCAGTCAATTTGCACACAAACCCATTCTGAATGTATTGGACTTTGCGTGCTACCATCAGACCCTCTACCACAGCTGACCGAAGGACTAATTCTGGCTGTTATTCATGGCCTCCTGTGATATGTTCCAGTCTTTGCATAACTAGCTCTCGATTCGAAGTCTGAGGTGAGCTTGTCCTATTAGCTGACCTAGGTCTTGTGTCTGCGCCTTGCCTCCAAGGGGACTTGTAAAGCAAAGCAGCATTCTCAAGAGTTACAATAGAAGAACATCCTACGTGCCAGCAAGACTTGTAAGATGGGGAATTCTCATGTAACTTGAAGCGGGGGTTAGAATATTAAGAAATTTTTAAAAAGGAAAAGAAAAAAGAATGGCAAATGTCTGGTTAAGCTCATATCATTGAAGTAAACCATCCTTGGCACCATGAGCCCATGGATCTAAGGCTGAAGTGAGGGGAAAAGGGTGGGTTAATATTCACATAGCAATTCTTCATTTCCACTTGGTCATTAAAAACCTCATCCATAAAAGAAATGTTTTTAAATTCTAAGCCTATTTTGAAAGATCCATACATTTTCATAAATTGCTTCTTATTCATTCTTTAATTTTGTTCCTGACCATTCACACACATATCATTAACAACTGTCAGGGAATTAACGCAGATCTTACCTCCAGCTCATTTCAGGCAAAATATAAAAAATATGGCGCTCAAAATTTTGCCAAAAGTCATGTTTTCTGGTTCCATTACCCCTTCTATCCCACCTTGGTAGAGTGTTCTACCATAAAACGGCATTTCCAACTGCTTAATACTTAAGGCATGGGACCCTAAAGTAGACTGAAGTATTTCTCTCTTTAGTCAGTTGGATGTGAGAGTTGCCTGGGAGGCCATTTGGGACATTGATTTAAATGGAGAGAGCGATGGACTCAAAAGAATAGGCCCATCAGGAATGTGAGTAACCAGCTCATGCGAATTACGTGTGCTTGCTCAGTGTGCTGGAGTTCCATCGGTTGGGCTTCCGTTAAGAAGCACAGCAGACTTCACAGGTAGGTGAATCAGGCACATACTTCATGAGATCCAGGAGTTTGAACACCTAATAGTTTCATAGTAAGGCATTCCGGTTTTTTTGTTTCTGCCATTTAGTTTTGGAAACTTTCAAGTATATACAAAAGTAAAAGATGGTATGACCAATCCCCAGATACCTCTGTCTCAAGCTATTCAATAATTATCAACAGGAAGGCATTTTCACTTATCTATGCCCACCACTCTCACCCCTGACTAGAATTTTTTTAAAAACAAGTACCAGATGTGTTATCATTTTAGCCATAAATAATATTTCTAAGGGGTAAGAATTGCATTTAAAAAAATATAATGGGGCCATTAGCACACCTAAAAATTAACATTAATTCTATATATCACTTAATATTCAGTTTCAAATTTCTCCTCTACTATATACATGTATTTTAAAAGTTAGTTTGTTGAAACAGAATCCTAATAAATTGTACATATTTGGATATATATACGTTTTTCTTAATCCATAATAACCACTCTTTCTGTTCTGTTGTCATTTATTTGTGGAAGAAACCAGATATTTTGTCTTGTGGAATTCTCGTATTCTGAATTTCCCCCTGCAGTGTTTTAAAACATGCTTTTCCGGGACGCCTGGGTGGCTCAGTTGGTTAAGCGGCTGCCTTCGGCTCAGGTCATGATCCCAGCGTCCTGGGATCGAGTCCCACATCGGGCTCCTTGCTCGGCAGGGAGCCTGCTTCTCCCTCTGCCTCTGCCTGCCACTCTGTCTGCCTGTGCTCGCTCTCTCTCTCTCCCTCTCTCTCTGACAAATAAATAAATTTAAAAAAAAATAAAAAAAAAA
>PISX010035330.1:0-13037 GCA_004024625.1 Mellivora capensis
ATGGATAAAGAAGATGTGGTATATATACACGATGGAATACTATGCAGCCATCAAAAGAAATGAAATCTTGCCATTCGCAACGACGTGGATGGAACTAGAGGGTATCATGCTTAGTGAAATAAGTCAATCAGAGAAAGACAACTATCATATGATATCCCTGATATGAGGAAGTGGAGATGCAACATGGGGGACTAGGAGGTCAGAAAAAGAAGAAAAGAAACAAGATGGGATTGGGAGGGAGACAAACCATAAGTGACTCTTAATCTCACAAAACAAACTGAGGGTTGCGGGGGAGGAGGGGGTCGGGAAAGGGGGGTGGGGTAATGGACATTGGGGAGGGTATGTGCTATGGTTAGTGCTGTGAAGTGTGTAAACCTGGTGATTCACAGACATGTACCCTTGGGGATAAAAATTTGTTTATAAAAAATAAAAATTAAAAAAAAATTTTAAAAGATTAAAAAAATTTAAAAATGAACCAGAATAGTGGGAAAGAATTAAAAAATTAAATGTTGTATTTAGGAAATAGTACTGATTGTTTTCTTCTCCGCTGGTTGGCTTTCTGGGGGAGGGGCCTGCCGCGTGGGTTTTCAGTCAGTGTTTCCTGAGTTAAGTCCTCCCGCCCCCCTCCAGGGGGTGGGGTGTGAGGAAACCGGGCCTTCAGGCTTTTGTTCTTTGGAGGTTTTTATGTCTGTTCATTTGTTTTCTCTCCCTTTGGCAGCTCCTGAGAGTTCTTGGAGGTTTAGAGGAAAGCAAACTGCACCCAGACCTCCCTCCCAGGAGAAGCCCCAGTCCGTTCCCCTCTGGGTGCTGCAGAGCAGGTTCACAGCTGCAATCTCTGGGGACACCTGTGTTTGCTGCTTGTACTCAAAACCACAACAGCAGCAGCTGCCTGGGCAGCTCCAGACCGCCAGAGAGGTCCCAAGCAGCGAACGTACACTCAGATTTTCCCGCTGACCAGGGCTGGGAGTGCTCACACTTGCCGGATGTGAGAGTGCATGGCTGGCGCCGCCGCACGCCTCTCTCAGGCGAGGGGGTGGGGCCCGTCCCAGGCTCTGCTAGTGGGTGGGGGCGCACGTGTGGGGGCTGCAAAAATGCTGTTTCTGCCCCGCGTGTGTCCCAGCCCCTGCTGCATGCCAAGCGCCCTTAGAAGATCTCTTCACGGATCAGGGATCAAGACCTGGTGTCTCCGCTGCACACTCTATGGCTCAGTGCCAGGGGTGTCTTTTCTCCGTGGGGGACTTAAGTCCCTGTCCCGAACCATTCCATTTCCCACAATTTTGCCCTGCGATCCTTTGCTCTTTTTGAGTTCTTTCTATCAGACTTCAAGTTAATGCTGGTCCCCAGTCGTAGGGCACTCTCGTATTGGGGTATTACTTCCGAGTGGTTTGCCTCTGGTGGCTCCCTCCGCCTTTTGTTTATCTTCCGATACCAGTCCAGCATTTCCGCTCCGCTTTACCTGCCCACTGGCGTCCTCTGCCCCTGTAGAGATCCTGACATGTGGAATTCTGATCTCAGGTTGATTTCATGGGTGATCGCAGTTCCTTGGTAGGTAATCGCTCACTTTAGGGGACAGGTTGAACCAGCTCCTCCTCCTAGTTCCCTGCCATATTGTCTCTATACTCCTTCTGCCCATTTCTTCATTGGATTATTTGTTCTCTGGGTGTTGTGTTTGCTAAGCTCTGTATCGATTTTGGATACTACCATTTATCTGATATGTCATTTGCAAATATCTTCTCCCATCCTGTCAGCTGTCTTTGGTTTTGGTTAACTCTTTCCCTTGCTTTGCAAAAGCTTTTGATGTTGATGAAGTCTCAATAGTTCACTTTTGCCCTTACTTCCCTTGCCTTTGCCGATGTTCCTATGAAGAACTTCCTGCGGCTGAGGTCAAAGACGTTGCTACCTGTGTTCTCCTCAAGGACTTTGACGGATTCCTTTCTCACACTGAGGTCCTTCATCCATTTTGAGTCTATTTTTGTGTGTGCTGTAAGGAAATCATCTAGTTTTTTTCTGCCTATTTCACAATATTTGTTCTTCCAATCCAAGAGCATGGAACATTTTTCCATTTCTTTGTGTCTTCCTCCATTTTTTTCATGAGTACTTTATGGTAGAGTTGCTTATAGTTTTCTGAGTATAGACTCTTTGCCTCTTTGGTGTGTTATCATGTATTGTATCGCATTGATTGGTTTGCAGATGTTGAACCAACCTTGCTGCCCTGGAATAAATCCTGCTTGGTCATTGTGAATAATCCTTTTAATGTATTGTTGGATCCTATTGGCTACAATTCTGGTGAGAATTTTAGCTTCTGTGTTCATCAAGGATATTGGTCTGTAATTCTGTTTTTTGATGGGATCCTTGTGTGGTTTTGGGATCAAGGTGAAGCTGGCCTCATAAAATGAGTTTGGAAGTTTTCCTTCCATTTCTATTTTTTGGAACAGTTTCAGGAGAACAGGTATTAATTCTTCTTTAAGTGTTTGGTAGAATTCCCCTGGCAAGCCGTCTGGCCCTGGGCTCTTGTTTGTTTGGAGATTTTTGATGACTGTTTCAATCTCCTCACTGGTTACGGGTCTCTTCAGGTTTTCTATTTCTTCCTGGTTCAGTTGTGGTAGTTTATATGTCTCTAGGAATGCATCCATTTCTTCCAGATTGTCAAATTTGTTGGCGTAGTGTGCTCATAGAATGTTCTTATCATTGTTTGTATTACTTGGTGTTGGTTGTGATCTCTCCTCCTTCACTCATGATTTCATTTATTTGGGTCCTTTCTCTTTTCTTTTTGATATGTCTGGCCAGGGGGTTATCAATCTTACTAATTCTTTCAAAGAACCAGCTCCTAGTTTCCTTATTTTGCTCTATTGTCTTTTTGGTTTCTATTTCATTGATTTCTGCTCTGATCTTTATGTTTTCTCTTCTCCTGCTGGGTTTAGGCTTTCTTTGTTGTTCTTTCTCCAGCTCCTTTAGGTGTCGCATTAGGTTGTGTACTTGAGACCTTTCTTCTTTCTTGAGAAAGGCTTGTACTGCTATATATTTTCCTTTCAAGACTGCCCTTGCTGTGTCCCACAGATTTTGAACTGTTGTGTTTTCATTATCATTTGTTACCATGATTTTTTTCAATTCTTCTTAAATTTCCCAGTTGACCCATTCATTCTTTAGAAGGATACTGTTTAGTGGCCATGTATTTGGGTTCTTTCCAAATTTCCTCTTGTGATTGAGTTCTAACAGAGTTCTAGCTTCAGAGCATTGTGGCCTGAAAGTATGTAGGGCATGATCCCAATTTTTTGATAACGGTTGAGACCTGTTTTATGACCCAGGATGTGATCTATTCCGGACAATGTTCCATGTGCACTGGAGAAGAATGTGTATTGTGTTGCTTTGAGATGGAATGTTCTGAATATATCTGTGATGTCCATCTTGTCCAGTGTTTCATTTAAAGCGTTTATTTCCTTGTTGATCTTTTGCTTGGATGATCTGTCCATTTCAGGGAGGGGAGTGTTAACCTCCCCTACTATTATTGTAATCTTGTGTTTCATTTGATTTGATTTGATTTTTTATTATTTTTATTTCTTTTCAGCGTAACAGTTTCTTTGAATTTGTTATTAATTGGTTTATGAAGTTGGCTGCTTCCAAGTTAGGGGCATAGACATTTAAAACTGTTAGATCTTCTTTTTGGACAGACCCTGTAAATATGATAGAGTGTCCTTCCTCATCTCTTATTATAGTCTTTTGCTTAAAATCTAATTGATCTGGGTGGGGTGACAAGATGGTGGGGAACTAGGAGGAGGTGCTGGTTCAATGTGTCCCCTCAAGTGAGCTGATTACCTGCCAACGAAGTAGAAACAATCATCGGAAGCTATTATCAACAGTTATATGCCCATAAGCTAAGCAACCTAGATGAAATGGGTGCATTCCTGGAAAAATATAAACTCCTAAAATTGAACCAGGAAGAAAGTGAAAACCTGAATAGACAGATATCTAGTATCCAGATTGAAGCAGTGATCAAAAACCTCCCAAAAACAAGAGCCCAGGACCTGACGGATTCCCTGGGGAATTCTACCAAACTTTCAAAGAAGAAATAACACTTATTGTCCTGAAGCTGTTTCAAAAAATTGAAGCAGAAGGAAAACTTCCAGACTCTTTTGATGATGTCAGCATTACCCTGAACCCCAAACGAGGCAGAGACCACACCAAAAAGTAGAATTTCAGACCAATATCACTGATGAATATGGATGCTAAGATTCTCAACAAGATCCTAGCAAACAGGATCCAGCAGCACATGAAAAAGATCATCCACCATGACCAGGTGGGATTCATCCCTGGCTTACAATGCTGTTTCAACATTCGCAAGTCAATCAATGTGATAGAACAAATTAAAAAGAGAAGGGAGACGAACCACGTGGTCCTTTCAATGGATGCAGAAAAAGCATTTGATAAAATCCAGCATCCATTCCTGATTAAAAAGCTTCAAAGTATAGGGATAGAGGGAACATTCCTGAACTTCATAAAATCTATCTATGAAAGACCCAGAGCAAACATCATCCTCAATGGGAAGAAGCTCACAGCCTTCCGCTTGAGATCAGGAACACGACAAGGATGCCCACTCTCACCACTCTTGTTCAATATAGTATTAGAAGTCCTAGCAACAGCAATCAGACAACAAAGAGAAATAAAAGGTATCCAAATTGGCAAAGAAGAAGTCAAACTCTCTCGCTTTTCGCAGACGAAGTGATACTTTATATGGAAAACCCAAAAGACTCCACCCCCAAACTACTAGAACTCATATAGAAATTCAGTAATGTGGCAGGATACAAAGTCAATGTACAGAAATCAGTGGCTTTCTTATAAACTAACAGTGAAAATACAGAAAGGGAAATTAGAGAATCGATTCCATTTACTATAGCACCAAGAACCATAAAATTCCTGGGAATAAACCTAACCAAAGAGGTAAAGGATCTGTACTCGAGGAACTACAGACCACTCATGAAAGAAATTGAAGAAGACGTAAAAGGATGGAAGACCATTCCATGTTCTTGGATCAGAAGAATAAACATTGTTAAAATGTCTATACTATGTAGAGCAATTTATTCTTTTAATGCCATTCCGATAAAAATTCCACCGTTATTTTTCAAAGAGCTGAAGCAAAAAATCCTAAAATTTCTATGGAACCAGAAGAGACCCCGAATCGCTAAGGAAATGTTGAAAAACAAAAATAAAACTGGTGCCATCTCATTACCTGATTTCAAGCTTTACTACAAAGCTGTGATCAGCAAGACAGCATGGTACTGACATCAAAACAGACACATCGACCAATGGAACAGATACAGAGCCCAGATATAGACCCTCAATTCTATGGTCAAATAATCCTCGACAAAGCAGGAAAAAACATACTGTGGAAAAAAGACTGTCTCTTCAATAAATGGTGCTGGGAAAATTGGACAGCTATACATAGAAGAATGAAACTCGACCATTCTCTTACACCATACACAAAGATAAACTCGAAATGGATAAAGGACCTCAATCCATCCAAAGGACAGGAATCCATCAGAATCCGAGAGGAGAATATAGGCAGTAACATCTTTGATATCAACCACAGAAACTTCTTTCAAGATATGTCTCTAAAGGCAAAGGAAAAAAAAGCAAAAATGAACTTTTGGGACTTCATCAAGATCAAAAGCTTCTGCACAGCAAAGGAAACAGTCAACAAACCAAAGAGGAAACCCACAGAAAGGGAGAAGATATTTGCAAATGACAGTACAGACAAAAGGTTGATATCCAGGATCTATAAAGAAATTCTGAAACTCAACACAAGCAAAACAGATAATCACAACAAAAAATGGGCAGAAGATATGAACAGACACTTCTCCAATGAAGACATAAAAATGGCTATCAGACACATGAAAAAATATTCATCATCACTAGCCACCAGGGAGATTCAAATTAAAACCACATTGAGATACCACCTCACACCAGTTTGAATGGCCAAAATTAGCAAGACGGAAAACAACGTGTGTTGGAGAGGATGTGGAGGAAGGGGAACCCTCTTACTCTGTTGGTGGGGATGCAAGTTGGTGCAGCCACTCTGGAGAACAGTGTGGAGATTCCTCAAGAAGATAAAAATAGAGCTTCCCTATGACCCTGCAATTGCGCTTCTGGGTATTTACACCAAAGATACAGATGTGGTGAAAAGAAGGGCCATCTGTACCCCAATGTTTATAGCAACAATGGCCGTGGTTGCCAAACTGTGGAAAGAACCAAGATGCCTTTCCACGGACGAATGGATAAGGAAGATGTGGTCCATATACACTATGGAGTATTATGCCTCCATCAGAAAGGATGAATACCCGACTTTTGTAGCTACATGGACGGGACTGGAAGAGATTATGCTGAGTGAAATAAGTCAAGCAGAGAGAGTCAATTATCATATGGTTTCACTTATTTGTGGAGCATAACAAATAACACGGAGGACATGGGGAGATGGAGAGGAGAAGGGAGTGGAGGGAAATTGGGGGGGAGATGAACCATGAGAGACTATGGACTCTGAAAAACAACCTGAGCATTTTGAAAGGGCGGGAGGTGGGAGGTTGGGGGAGCCAGGTGCTGGGTATTAGGGAGGGCACGCATTGCATGGAGCACTGGGTGTGTTGTAAAAGTATGGATTCTGTTACGCTGAAAAGAAATGAAATTTAAAAAAAAAGAATTTCTGTCTATGAGCTTTGGGTATTACCTGGGTGAGAAAGGAACCATAAGTTGTGACTAAGGTCATATTTTGACCACCACTGGCCCAGATTGTCAAACGTTGCTCCCTTATAAAGTCACCTGCAGGGCATTACATCCAAATGCTCATTTCTGAGAAAGGCAGCAAAATGTCCCTTTCTTCACGAAGAATTCCAGCATATAGATATATTACAAATCGACAACGAATCCCAATGTGGGCTAAAGTGAAATGGAAGCTGCATGCCTTACACAGTGAGGCATACAGGGTGTTCATGGGACTATTTTTCATATGCATGTTTCAGGCACAAGAGCCGGTTATGCCTGAGATTCTGAATGTCTAAGAACTGCTAGATCCTATAATTCTCCTCTCAGATAGTTAATCTGTAAGGAAATAAAATAAATATTTAAAGGATCTTCAATGCTGAGAAATAAAACCCATGCACATGATGTCGTATACGCAAAAATTTTTTTTATTTTAATAAAATAATTTTTTATTATTTTATTTATTAATGCCTTTTAATTGCATTAATAATTAATTGCATTAATAACAATCCTATTACCCCTGCCACCAAAATGTCTAGAGGATGACTTCACAGGAGGACATCCTGCTGATATTCCCCAAACCCATAACAGTGTGTCGAACGTTTAACTCTTTCTTAGTCCATATATCTGGACCAGACTGGATTGGTATTTGGGAAGGTGGGTTTTGTTTGGTTGGTTGACGCAAGGGAAGCAGAAGGTCACCAAGGGTATTAGAGAGAAGAGAACATACCTTGGCCGGACTTGTTCAACTGAGCATTTGCACTGGTATCGCTGGGCCCCATGAAGGAATCCCATCCACTGCCCATGGTATCATCGTCAAGCCAGAGAACCCGGCAGCCAAGCCCCTGGGT
The DNA here is from genome assembly GCA_004024625.1 of Mellivora capensis. Lineage (NCBI taxonomy): Eukaryota > Metazoa > Chordata > Mammalia > Carnivora > Mustelidae > Mellivora > Mellivora capensis. The sequence continues at coordinate 7,599 of PISX010035330.1, forward strand.
CCAGGCTGCCTACCTCCTCACCCCTATGCCTTGGACTGGCAGAGCCAAGAACACGTAGTCTACCACCATAGTTCCAGTCCCAGGGCCCCACCTTTCACAGGCCCTTCTATTCTTTGACACCTGTGATCCCCACAGAATTCCAGAAATTAGGAAATAATTTGATTTGTTCCTGTACTCCTTGTATTGTCAGAAATGAAGGCCATGATGCTATGTTTGCTTCAGAGTCCAAGAGAGAGCAATGGGGTAGCCAGCAGGGCATGAGACAGGAGCCTCAGGCTAAAGCGACCAGACCCTGACCCAGGTTACACAAAGCCTACATCGCATGGATGAGAGGTATGGAGGTTGTGGGGTGTCCCCCACTCTGGCTTCTGTACTTCACTCTGAGGTTCAATGACCTTGTGTGCTCAACCAGTAGTTCCCCTGCATTCCAAATGCAGAGATCTGCAGAGAGAGGGGGGAGGATTACCCAAACAAGTGCTCTGTAGGGAGGTAGGAAGTCTCAATGGATCTTCCCAAGAAAGAAATCCCGCCTAAAGACATATGGGATTCTTTTCCCTTTGTTCCTCATCAGAGATTCTCCTGAGGGAGAGAGGAACCAGAGCCTGGGACTGATTTTATTTTGACCACCACCTACCGAGGTTGTCATATGTTGCTGCCTTAGGAAATCATCCAGAGGGCAGCAAATCCCAATGTCCAGGCCTCAGAAAGGCAGCAAAAGTATCCGTTACTGCAAGGGGGATTCCAGAATATGAAGAGAGGAAAACGGACCACCTGATCCCATGAGAGACTAAAGTGGTACTGAGGCCTCATGCAGTGCATGTGGCACGTACAGAGGGTGAAAGTGGAACTATGTGGTCTAGGCATAGATTCATGCAGGAGAACAGTGTGTGCCTGTGACGCTCAATGTCTAAGAAGCCCCAGGTCCTACCAACCTCCTCTTTCCTCTTAGGTAATCAAGCTTTCAGGAATTTAAAATCATTACAGAAAGGATCTGAAATGCTGAGGAAAAGAAAACATGCACATTAAGTCATAGATGAGGAAATTTTTAAGGATAAACCAACTATACACAACTATGGAATAACAATTAATCACGAAAAGGTGCCACCCAGGTAAAATATTCCCCACGACAATTCCCACAAAAATCACATCACAGAGTCAAGAAAATCTCATCTCTGGAGAAAAACCATTGTCACCCTTTGCAGAGCACCCTATGCAGGTGGGGCCTTTATCCAGAATCTCACAATTCAGATATTTGTAAACCAAATACAGGTTTAGGTCCTACGTTAAATTCACATTTGAGTTTACCATTTGTCAGTATAATTTCACTCAATTTCATAGAGAATGTCTTTCGATAAAGCAAACTTGACATCCCCAATGGGTAAGTACCATTTGAAATGTCACATCTATTTATATGATGAGTGTCTGTGTGTGTGTGTGTGAGTGTGTGTTCGGTTTGCATGTGCACGCTCCACAAAAGCAGGACACCCAACATGATGTGGACTCGACCGTTTCCATCCAATGCTGCTGAGGAAGTTCCGATTCCACACAACAGCCCAGGGCTGTGACGTGCCCTCCATTCAACAGGCACCTCCTCGGGATCCCCTGGGATGGAGGACTAGTCTCTGAGGACATGGGCTGTCTCACTCTCTCCCACTGTCTTCAGAGGTCGAGGACAGCTGCAGGTTTTCATAGAGGACATTCCCAGGGATGTGACCAAAGAAACGCCCAGATTTCTGAATGACAGGAGGGCCCTGACAAGTAGGGGCTGACTTCTCAGGAGGATGGAGCAAGGGAGGTGTTAGGAACCTGGAGCTCCAGTAGGCTTTGTCCAATCTCGTGAAGACCATTCTCAGGGGCTTGCCAGGTGTGGGCTTGGAAAGTGGACGTGGGCCTTCGATGCATGCCTGAACCGTTTCCAGGAGAGGTCAGGCTCGTGCAGGCTGCAAGTGGATGACTTGCTCTGGGGCAGGTGTCTTCCCGGAGAGTGGGGGTGCCACTGGGGGTCCACATGCCCTTCTCTTTGCTGGAGGACACAGATTCTCAGAAGCCCCCAGTTGACTTTCCTTTATGCTCTTGCGGTGGAGCTGGAAGGCGCTCCAGGGTGCTTTCTTTCGGGGGTTCAGGCCTGTCTCTAGAGAGATCGGGATATCTCTTTTGCCAGCTGTCTTGAGGTGGATTTGGGAAGTCTGAACCATACTGTGGCTTGTATTAGGACGTGCAATCTCCTCGGGAAGCTTGGATGGTACCTGGCCATGGTGAACGCCATCTATCTTGGCCACAGACTGGAGAACGTAAAGAGAATCCCCTTGGGGGCTCTTTCCTGCCAGATGGACAGCCAGGCCACACTCCCTGGCATGCCAGGGGTCTGTCAGGGGTCACCACTCGCTGTGCCTCATGTCGCGCACCAGGAGGGAAGATGCTTCCTGAAGGGCTTCTGAGGGGAGACGTTGAGTGGTAGCCAGCTCTCATGTCAGGGGGTTGGGTAGGTGGCTCCCATGGAAGTGGAGACTCCAGGACAGACACCCTCTTGCTGGAGTGGACACGCACCGGGCTGTGTGGATGCTGTGGGAAAAGGAACACATAGAAATGCATATTAGTTTTTCCTCACCACCAAGGCAACATTGCCATGAAGGACAACCAAGAAACTCACAAAACCCCAAGACCTTCCTATGTTCCGCTCAGCAGTGGAAGATAGAAAAGGGTTCTGTCTACATAGGAGGTGGGAGAACAGTTCAGGGGTGGCCATAAATAAATACAATACTCGACAGGATCTCCTGGATACCCTATTTCTATAGGGGAGGAACACAGAAAGCTTCAGCAAAATCATCTATGGTTCCGCCGAAAACCGTGCACTGTGCTCCGGAGATCACAGGAATCCTGCTGCTGTGGAATCACTTCAGAGGCTACTGAGTTTTCATGGACAATGTGGGAAAACGTGTCCCTAAGGAAAGTACCCTGTTCTTCCATCGAGGGTTGAGCGTGTGAGAAGAGTGTCCTCCAGTGCTTTCCCATCCCACCCAGCCCACTGTGCACACACATCCCAGGAACAAGGCACCATGATGGATAGCAAGGGAAAATGGAGGAGCAGGATGCCCCCCTGAACTCACACTGCTCAGAACGGAAGTTGAGCCAATCCTCATCCAGGAAGGGAAGGGCAGCCAACCAGGGTCCCCCAGAGAGAACAGGGCCAGGAAAGAGGGGACACTCACCCTCACGTAGCTGCAGGATTCTGTACAATCCTTCCAGGTTTGCTTCTGATACCCTTAGGTTCCCCTGGGGAATCTCTGGAGCAGGGCCTCCCTCTGCCGTGCTTCTTGCCTGCACAACCAAGCATGGGAGTGGAAGGAACTCAGTTTCATATCTTCAAACTGGGACACAAGCCTGGGGCCTCAGACAGCAGCGTCCAACTCCGTCCCCTGCCATTCGTCCCCCTACTTCAGGGAGTCCTCCTGGTTTGGCTAGAAACTATTAGCATTTGAGGTCTCTGGCAGGTCTGCTTGGCATGAGCCAGGTTCCCATATGTCCCCTGGTAAAGGCATACCAACCCCACCACACACACACTCTCGCTGATTCAGCAAGGGCAGCTCAGTAGCCTAAGTGTGCAACCCTGGAGGACGAAGAGCTCCTTTGTCGTCCTCCCCACCTCTTTCTGTGCCTGAGGACAGCACAGCACACATTGTCCATGGTCAGAGACACAGTGTCCTCAGACCTCAGCCCTGGGATTGGGGACAGCAGAGAGCCCCGCTCCTCACCTTGGTCCCTCTCCCTTGCCCTCTCAGCCTGCTTCAAGGGCCCAGGATTCTGATGCTCCTGCTGACTCCGTGGTTCTACGTTCTCCTTCAGCTTCCTGGATCCCAAGGCCTGCAGGTCGAGAGCCCTGTCCCAGTGTTTCATGGAGCACCTGCTGCTGGATGCCTTGTGCCCAAAAGCTCCACAGTCCCTGCACTTCACCTGGGGAAGACTAAAGAAAGATCAGTGGTTTTGTACTGGAGGCATCCCCTTGCCTTGTGAGGTGCCCGCCCCCTGAAGACCATGAGATGATTCCCCAGCCTCTCCAGGAGGGACAAGGGGGAGGGAGTGCAAGTGTCAGCCTGAACTGAAGGAACCCGCTGGAGAGATGTGTACAAACGCCAGCCTGGACCGGAGCCTTCACACTCCTGAGGTCGACCCTCGCTGTGTCTGAATGCCCAACTATGTCTGGTGGCCAGACTCCAGGGCAGGTGATCCTTTCCCAGCAAAGGATGGCTGAGTTATGGACACAGAGCTCTCCATGTGCCAAGCCTGTCTCCAGTGTCATGGCAGACCCCCTGCTCATAGCACATGCCGGCCTTCACGTACCCTGGGATCCTCCTCCTCTGGACCATGAGCCCAGGGTGCTAAGGGTGCCCTCGCTAGACTCTTCCCTTTCTGGGATTTCAAGGGTCTGTAGGGCTCAAGCTGGGTGTGACTGACCGCCACCTGTCCTACTTCCTTGTGGGACATAGCAGTTGGCCGGCCTGCCCCAGAAATGGGTGTCTTGATTTCTTGTGTCCAAAAAAAAAAAAAAAAAGACAGTCATATTCACACAGATGCAAGCTTCCTTCCTGTCCCTTCTTCTCCAAGTAGGTATGAGGCGGCCTCAGGATCACCAGATCAAACATAGCTATCACCCTGTGACCTCTCGTTTCTTCCTGTCCTCCATACTCTCCTGCCTACCCCCACCCACACCCAGGATGGTGCCCTTAGGAAAGCCAGGTGAAGTTGCTTCAATGACTTACCAGAGAGATGCTTATGAATTCACTCACAATGCACTCTGGCAACAAAACCAGGGACAGGACTTCCCGCGATTTACACCAGAATCAAAGCTATGGCAATACTCCATGGGACACTTAGTGTTGAAAATGGAAAAGCAAGTATCCTTTCCACTCCAAACTCTCCATTTCCCCACTGACACCCGAGGAAGCATTTCTCAACTGTAAGATCCCTTGGAAAAACATCACTTCTCTTGATGGAATGAGGGAAGTGGCCCATCTAAGGGACTGAACTCTTTGATTTTATGTTTTCTTTTCAGTGCCCCATTCTTAATTCTTTTCTAATCCTTGGGAAATGAATAGCGTTTAACGTCATGTGAACAAGGGATTTCTTTTTCACTTTTAATGTTTTCTTTATTGAGAGAGAGACAGAGTGAGAGAAAGCTCAATATGGTGTAAGAGCAGAAGGACAAGCAGACTACCTGCTGGGCAGGGAGCCCAATGAGGGGCTCCATCCCAGGACCCTGGAATCATGACCTGAGTCAAAGTCAGACAACCAACTCAGCAACCCAGGTGCCCTGAACCTGTGACTTCTTTTGGCTCCCAGTCCCACAGCGAAATGGACCAGGATTCTATCACAATACCTCCATTGTCCCACACCAATCAGACTGTTGAGGTCAGTTGCTTTCAAAGGGGAACCTCAGGGAGT